>JAOWBH010163733.1:0-11086 GCA_028566215.1 Silene coronaria
TTGTTTCCTTATTTAGATATTAGCATTTGGAGGGAAAACTAAGAGAATTTTTATTCTCTTAGTAGTATTGGGGATTGAGGATGCTACAAGACAAACTCGGGAAAAAAAATCGAAAATTTAACCTAAAACTTGCGAAATATTCATTTTCAACGGGGGCGACCGTCCCTACTAGCCCCTTAAATTCGCCAATAAACGTACGTGGAAACCATTGAATATTTACCTTAAAAGGGTACAATACTATAATGTGATCTTGTTGTAGCCATACCATGTTGTCGGTTAAAACCTATGAAACTAGGGAAAAAAAAAAAAAGATGCCTCAAACCCATTTCCTGTGCTTTTGCCACATTCTCGTGCTCTTTTTACTTGCATTGTCAAAAGATATATCATAAAATAAGCAACAAACCAAAACATTCAAAAGAACTAACACTTCTTATTTGTGAAATGACTCACCAAACCAATCACCATACTATTGCTTTTTCTTGATTTTACACCATAATGTATGTGCTTTTAAGCTTAACGACATTAACAGTTTGGTAAAATTAGATTCCTACATTCTAGTGCTATATTACAAAAGCAAAAGAATAATTAAATTAGTTGGTGTCATGTAAGATCGTTATACGATATACAACGGTTCTAATTTGTACACTTTGTTTAGTGATAACAATATTTCGAGAGGCTAATAAAATAACCGGTTTTATGGTAAAATTCAGATATTGAGGTTCTTCTCTTTTTTGGCGAGTTTGTAAGTCAATGGCTTCCATTCCCTATACTCATCCAAAATGATGAAATGAGTTGGTCTTATTTTAAGGAATTGACCTAGTTTCATTCCTTATCAAAATATAACATTGAAAATTAATGATACATACTCTGTAATCTGTATAAATGAGTTGCATAAATTATTAAAGGTTGTTGTATGTCATATAACATTTTTTTTAAAAAACTTGTGACTAGGAGTGCACATAAAGTAGACCGGACCGACCTAGACTGACTCGGACCAGCCGGTCCCGTCCGGTCTGGACCGAATACAATCCGGTCCAGTCTTTGGGTCCACATAATATTGTGACCGGTCTCCGGTTTGGTCCAAGCAAAAAAACCAAATCAAATTACCTTTAAAAATTGGAATCGGTCCGGTCTCCGGGTTCTTACATAACCGGTCCGGTCTCCGAGTTTGGGATATGAGGTTGATTGTCCGGTCCGCATATTTTTTCGGTCCAGTCCGGTTTGATTCTTGACCGATTTACTCATTCAATGACTCATGTTGAAAGGCAAAGAACTAGAATAACCAAAAAAAAAATGTTATTATACAACACTCCTATAATATAATCAAGTTAATATTTGATCGCTAATATACTCCATATGTCCCGGTTAACAATTTATTACACTTTATTTTTTTGACTGTTTTAGTCAATAATTTACGTTTCCATTTTAGGTATATTTTACCATCTTATTTATGTTTTAATAATATTAGAAGCAATTTTAATCCCTTCTCTTTAATTTGTACCTCGATTTTTGTTTATGAATTTTGTATGTAAACATTTTACTGAAACATGGGAGTATAACAATTTTACATGAAATTATTTGTCTTTTTAAAACTTACATCATACAACTTTTATCTTTGAAAAGTGTAATTATTCATAGATGTCACCAATTTGAAAATCCAAAGAGGATGAAAGTAGTAAAGTTGAAGCAATGACTATGACCAAGTTTGAAATTTGAACAAATTATGGAATTCGGTGGGATCACGTGAAAGTAATCGAGTGATTATACTACTTAATTAAAAATCAAATTAACTAAGTTAAAAATTGTTTGACTTTAACCTGAAAATGAGCAAAAATGCAGATTTACTGTCCCACCCAAGATCTCTTAATTCTCTTTACATACCTCGGTCGAAAATTATGGATCACCAAATTGTAATAATAGCAAACCACTAATCACTCACCTAAACAAAATTTGTCACAAGATATAATTATAGGCAAATTCTTAAGACGGGTCAATATACCCTGTGAGAGGAATAAGACAGAAGCAAAATGTATAAGAAATCGCATGGAATGGTATTTAATACGTTTTATTATTAAGGCGGTATCTTCGTCTTAAACAGGACTAGCTGATAATTATATTATTATTTTCGTGCTCAAAAGCTGAAAGCAAGGTCGTACTCCAACATCTAAAGTTATTGAGAATATATTTGATCAAGTTGCATGGAAATTGGAATTTGATCATTGGATAACCTACCCCATGTGGATTCCTAATCTTGATAATTTTGATGTAGACTCGAATGGTTTACACAACGAGCACAATTTGTCGTGGGTATGAAGAAACTCGGTATAGTTGACAAAATTAGAAAAGTCGACCAGATATGTGAACTATATTTATTTAAATTGACTTGAAGCTCAAGTTAGTGTGATCCTATTTTGATTTGAACTTTGAGTGGCATAGAAATTGGAATTAAACGAGCTTATAATCATTTATTCCGAAAATAACTCGACTGAAAATGACTAGCATGGTCTAAACCACTAGTTTAATAATTTCAAATTATAACGATTATCCACATTAAAGTTAGTCACGACGATAACGACTTTAATAATTTGAATTAATATAGAAATGACTCGTTTCCAAAATAAATAAGACAAGACTAGAAGGGCGATTGCTAGTAAACTCAATTACAACTCACATGAAAGAGACTTCAAAGAACTCCAATTTGACCTTTAATTTACAAATATCCAAATTAACCTACCCAAACTAACTTGTCTCTTTTCTCATAACAAAGGTAAAACAAAACCAAAGAGTAATTTAAATGTTAACGACTTTCGACTTAATTTAGTTGGCGTACCATCAAATTGTATACATAATTTGTGGTTTATATTTCGGTAAGACGATAAAGGTATTTTATTTTGCCTCAGTTTCAAAATTATATGAGAAAGCAAAAGAAACGATCTTGCATACACACGATATATATCTCTATACAGTCTACACAAAAGAATGACGAACAAATAACTTTGTACTCCGTATTAATCGTAATTGAGTATATTCAAAACACTACATGAAATTCCAATAAAATGATCAACAATTCAAGAGTATACTATTAAATTGATAATCAAAATAGGAGAACAATAAAAATAAAAATGAATGAAAAGGGTATGATCATAAAAACTAATTTAAAAAATAAAAATAAAGTTAAGAACAATCCCAACAAATTATGAGCAAGAATGAAACACCAAGAGAAGTGTTAGCACATCTGCAAATTTGCATAATAAATCATATAAACACAAGTTTTTTTTACCCCTGAAAATCCTACTTTTTTTATGACTTTTTTCTTTTTATAATTGTTTTTATTTATTTCAAAATTTATTTTCGAAACAATTCATTTCAAAAGAATTAATAGAAAGGTGGCGGTGGCGGAGAGTAGTAAGGAATCGCAGTAATTGGTGGCAATGGGCCTTCATATACCGGAGCCGGTGGCGGTGAATGGTGATGAACTGGTGTCGGTGGCGGTGGAGATGAATAAATGTAAGTTGGAGGTGGTGGTGATGAGTAGATGTAAGGTGGTGGAGGTGGTGATGAATATAAATATGGTGGCGGCGGTGGTGGTGATGAGTATATGTAAGGCGGCGGCGGTGGTGGTGATGAGTATATATAAGGCGGTGGTGGTGAGTGGATAGGTGGTGGTGGTGACGGCGGTGGTGGTGTTGGTGGCGGTGGTGACGGCGGTGGAGGTGGTGGTGGAGACGGCGGTGGTGGGGAAGGTGGCGGTGGTGACGGAGGTGGTGGCGACGGTGGCGGAGGTGGTGGTGAGTAAACGGGAGGAGGTGGTGATGGCGGTGGAGGTGAAGGTGGTGGTGGTGATGGTGGCGGAGGTGAAGGCGGAGGAGGTGATGGAGGTGGTGGTGAAGGGGGCGGTGGTGATGGAGGTGGAGGTGGCGGAGGTGAGGGTGGAGGCGGCGAAGGAGGTGGGGGTGATGGAGGAGGTGGTGGCGGAGGTGAAGGCGGAGGCGGCGAAGGCGGTGGGGGTGATGGAGGTGGAGGTGGCGGAGGTGAAGGTGGAGGCGGTGAGGGTGGTGGAGGTGAAGGAGGCGGTGGTGGAGGATAAATAGGCGCAGGAGGAACAAAAGGCTTGCACCCAAACGCGTTACAATCCACTGGTTTCGACAACACCGCCTGACATTGAGCAGCATTCCGCTGCAACGGTCTCCCCGGAATACAATTCCTTTTATCGTCAAACGCCTTAACCCGCAAACACACCGGCGGCTCACCACTAAAGAAATTATAAGAATAAGTGAAGTTCTTCAAATTCTTCAAATCACAAATACTTTCCGGCACCTCTCCAATTAATCTATTATGTGCCACATCCAACTGCTCCAAACCAGTAATTTCGCCTATCGACGCCGGTAACGGCCCCGACAACTCATTAAAACTCGCGTCAAAAACCGTCAGATTCTTCAACTTCCTCATATCGCTCGGCAAACAAGAACTCAACCCATTATTAATCAACAAAATTTCATTCAAATTGGACATGTTCACAATATTCTGAGGTAAACACCCATGGAAATCATTGTTGGCCAATACAATTACCGAAACCGGCGAATTCCCGAAGTTATCCGGTAACTGGAAACGGAACCGGTTGTGGTTAATAAATATCGCATCCAAGTCCTTATCGAATAATTCCTTAGGGACATTCCCTTCAAACTCGTTAAACCGTATGTCCAAAAACTTCAAACTCGGTAACTCCAAAACCACACTCGGAAATCGCCCTGCAAACCGGTTGTTGCTAAGATCCAACTCGAACAACAGCCATAAATTGGCAAATTTCCGAGGGAGGGTCCCACAAAACCGGTTTGAATTAATATGAAATAAAGCGAGGTCCCGGAGGAGTCCTAGCTCCTCCGGAAGATACCCGGCAATATCGCCGTGGTTAAGATCAATACCCGCAACGGTATTGATCGTAGAGTTATCTAGTGCAGGTGCACAAAACACTCCAGTATACTCACACACATTAGGTCCAACCCAATTTTGAGTCAGTTTTCTCGGGTCGGATAATATTGCTTGTTTCCACGCTTGGAGCGCAATGTACGCGTCCCGAAGCCTCGGACTATCAAACACAAGGTTCGGTGGAACCGTAACTCTTTCGCCCCGGTCGCCATACTCGTCTTTGTAGTATAAAAGCTGACGACGACGAATGTAACTCGCCTCGGTGTCGGTTAACGTACTCGTACCGATGAAATTTCCATTTACTTGAAGTTGGAGGTGTGGAAATATGATCAATAATGCAAAAGTTGTAAGAAATGTGAAATTCAAGGTAGAGAAATTGTTGGTATTGGTTTTGTTCTTCATTTCACGTTAGACATCTATAAGACTATAACAATTAACAATATTCAACATTCACTTGAATTTATTTGTTTTTTTTTGGTGTAATAATACCAATAAAATTGTATTTTTTTTTTGTTTGTATGAATGAAATATAAATTTGTGAAATAATATGGAAATAATTTTCACAAATTTTAAAATTTGAGAAAAAAGAAATGTGGGATTTTGGAAGAAGAAAAGTTGTATGTATGTGTATGAAATAAAGAAGAGGTGAAAGGTATAAGGCAAAAATAATGTGAATGTGGTGGGTTGTATTTAGTGAGGTTAAAGACTTAAAGACAACTTTATTGAATTTATATTATTTTTATTTTTATTTAATTTAAATTATTAATTTTGGAATTATTTTTAGGGGGGATATTATTGATGTAATTGTATGGGTAATGGGTTACATCATTTATATATATGGAATAGGAGTAAGGTACTTAAAGGTGGGCGACTTTACTTTGTTCGTTTCTTATGAAGCTTCAATTAGTTTTGGTATTATAAATCTTGGAAGGTAGACTTCATGGAATATAGTACATAGAATAATGTGGACCAACCAATTATATGACAAAGAAAACTTTTGTTGTTATTTTAAATGTAATTAGGTGGAATTATGAGTGTATTAAAAACTAATTGTTGAGTATTATTATGGAGTTTGGTTGTTAAATGAGACAAAATCTAATCATACTTCTAATCCCTAACCTCCACAAAAAAATATAAGATTTTTCTCCTTTATATCATGCCCTGAGCAATAGCGTGCTAAATTTAACGGTGCAAATGAAAACAGACTTGACAACCGGATCAATCGAGTTAAATAAGTTAGTTTAGGCTGACTCAATGTGCGAGTATTCAACTCATGTCGGGTGGGGTCATTCGAATTTTGAGTCATCTGTATGTTCACGAAACAATATACAATTGGGTTGAGTTTTATTGAGTCAAATCAACTCGGATTATAAGTTAAGCTCAAATCCTCAATTCAAGTATCAGGTCATCTATCAGGTCTGGGTAAAAATAAATATTCGAATTGAGTAATTGACATAACAAAAGTTAAACAAGTAGGTGAAAAGGTTGACTAAATAATATTAGTATTATTATAATTTAACCTCAATGATGGAGTAAAAACACAATTTTCTTGTTCAACTACTTGGGTTAATAATAGAGGATTAGTTAGAATTATGATTGGTAATGGTTTATGGTTTCTATTTAACTAATACTAGTAGTTGTAAATACAATGTATGACTAGATAATTCCTAGGACAAAACTTCAAGAAGACATTAGCTGGATTGCATTATGAATTTTGTACCGTATTTAATAATCTAAAGAGCATTTTTTTCATCAAATTGCATTGATTTTTGTTTAGGGTTGGTTCCAACTCATTCGATGTTATCTCGAACTTGTCCTATTAAGGTTGACGTGATACTCCCTTCGACTTAATTATTTGTATACTTTTAATTAAGATAAATAAATAATTAGAACGGAGATTGAATGTCGCATTAAGTAAGGATAACCTAACCTTACTTGATTAGAATGGAGATAGAACACAACTTACTCGTTATTTTGGTCTATTCCATCCCGAGTAACATGGTTTTTAATGTGTTTAATTAACATACAGAGTGATAGATAGAGAGTTACAGACATGATGTTTCATTCATTTATTCACATACGTATATTAAAATCCATTCAAAAACAAACATGAGACAATTTGTATAGTTATAACTTATAAGGAGTTCATGTTACACTAATTGAGGGAAATATAGGGTCAGATTGGGACATCGAGTCTTGTTTTAGTATGTACGACTATTTCATGCATACATTTAACGCATCAATTCCATTATTTATGTATTTTATTTGATGCAAAAAGAGTCACTCACACATACGTTGTTGACGGGATTCAAACACAAATCATAAGTAGCCATGAATTCACAATTTTATCGACTAAACTGGATGATATCTTCTACAGAGTATATTATTAAACATAAAGTCGACAATATATATTGGTTAAATATAAAAACGACTATATATAAATAGTAAAGGAAAAGAGAGGAGTCATGTGTAAAGTAGAAAGAGCCCTTTTTAGAGGTAATGTAATGCATGTAACGACTCTTAAATTGGACTCACATGATTATTAAATTTCCATTCTGTAATAAATCGCGACCACCGCGCCCCTTAACGTTTACTTAATTACGTCGACTACGCTCCGTTTGATGCTTCAGTTTTGTTGTTTGCCCACAATAATAATATAATATATAATATCCATTTTATTTTTGGATAAGAATTAAGAAGATATACTTAACACACTCCCTATAAAACAAGACAATCACATTCATTCTACGACTAAAAGAAAAAGAAGGATATTATTATTACAATTGCAATAAGCTAGGAATTAGCTTAGTACTCCATATTTAGTTTAGTAATTAGAGGAATAAATTGGCAAAGAGTAATAAAATTTAATAATTCTTGAGTAAACTGGTAACACAGACTTCTCATTATCTCCTTAGTATAAAAGCCAAGTATTTTGAAGGTTTTTGATTGGTTCCCTATTTTAAGGGTGGAAATTCTAATTTTTTAAAGTTGGCTCCACCACAACCTATCATTCAATTTATTTCACTTTATTTCTGCAAAAGTGTCTTAAATTATAATTATGTGAGTTTATTACTTTTCGATACTAATTAATGTAGTTAATCCATTGAATATTTAATCATGTACAATTATGTTCACAAACATGTTGAAAGTCGTACAATTATACATCATATCATTCAATTATTATTTCAGAATATTACGTCTACTTATCGTAATAACTAGCATATTTCATATGTTATAATCTGAAGATCAACCCGTGCATTTTTTTTGCACAGGACTAAAACTAATATATGTAATTGATCAGTTTTACATAATTTTTGGGTAAACTATCATACATGAAAATAGCCCCTAAGAATTATTCATGGTGCATGGTTTCTGTTATAGAGAATAAAGTCGAGGTGAAAATCTTATTTCGGTGATTCAAACCACCTCCCTCCCCGTGGTCTATATTTACAATAGTAAATATGGCAAAGTTTTGAACTTTAAATTAAATATATGTACATTTTATTATTAGTATACGTTATAAAATGAATGGAAAAATACACAACATTTGTGTTTTGTGAAATAAAAAATTATAGTTAAATTTTTTGAATTGTAGCTCAATCTACTGTTTTCCAATATGTTGCTCCCTAGCATATTCACATTAATTAGTAGATTGTGAAGAATGAATTTGTTAATCATTTATATAGATACAACAATCTATTAACCTAAACTCTAATTTCTAAACCTGGAAAAAGTATACCGAACCCGAAAAACCGATTGAAATTAACTGAATTGACACCTAGCTGTACATCCGAAAGGTATAACTGAATTTCATTCCGAAACCTGAATCGACCTAAATTGACTCGAAATTGAACCGAATTTATAATATCTGAAATAGACCCAAGATCGAATGAACGTGCACCATTTCAACCTAAATTGTATTAATCTGAACTGAAATATACCTGAACCGATTTCAACCCGTATATTAATCACTGAAACCCAAAATGACCCGGATATACCCGAACGTCACATTTAGGGTGTCTTTTGTACATGAATGTCATCTCTTTGGCGTTAAAGAATTAATATTATATCTAATTATAAAAACAAAACATTATATATTACTTATTAAAAATATTATTTGTATTATATCTGATGTTTTGAATAAAGATCTAATTCCTCGACATCCGAACCGAATATGACCTGACTCGAATCTCAGCTGCTTTGATATTGACCTGGCTCGAACCTTATTTGTTCCGAAATTGGTCCGACTCGAATCTGCACCGACCCGAAATATCTACAACCGATTAAAAGTGAAAACTGAATCCAACCTGAATTGAACAGAACTGGAATCGAAAATAAAAGTCCATCGAGATAACCCAACCCGAAAGAAACCGAACTGAAACTGATCCGATTGACCCGTTTACTTATTAAATCTGCTAATTGAAATATACTAGTTAAACCTGTCAATCCATTTTGTCATTTATAACTATTTAACCAATCTATTTCTGCCATACTCCCTCATATTCGCTGTAATTATGCCATTAGTTGAATACTATATATAAGTAATTATATTCAAAGGATATAGCTAGTTACGGTAAATGGGAGGGAGTTTTTTTTTTTTTTTTTTTTTTGGTGTAAAACGGGGTGTCCACCGTCGATAACAATGTATAATTCCCTCGCCGCGGGTGCTTTTACGAAAAGGTAAACGGCTGACCAAAGAGTTTGCTCCATTCCCATGAACAGAGATCGATCCCCAGACTTTATGGTTAAGGGATGAAATGAGTAACCATTACACTAAATCCATTTGGTTAAATTGGTTAAATGGGAGGGAGTAGTTAAGCTAGCTAACCCTTTGCTGGATTAAGGTCAATATTATCTCACGAAGACACGAAATGGCTATTTCCATGATTACGGTTGCCACTAATTGCTCAAGAACATTCCTACATACATACCATACGCGGTGAAGCTATATAATTAATATCGTTATGGTGCAACTTTATTTATATTAATTAATAATAATAATATAGTGCGGATATTCTCTTTGCTATTCTTCGAATCATAATCCTCCCTAATTATTATCATGGATCAACATTTGTCAACGGAATGATTAAAACTTTATTAATTAGCTATATTTCGGCAACTCAATTAATTGATGTTATATTATGACTTTTGTAATGTTCCTTTACCAAATGAATTTTATTGAGCAAGTATTTGACATTTTATTTGTGAATACCTTGGCTAGATAATTCCATGGACGAAAACATCCTATATAAAAAAATGGAGGAAGTACTCGTAGTAAAAAAAAAAAAAAGGTTATATTTATATAAGGAGTTTAAAATTTGGGCATATAACTTTTGTTTATTTTTTAAGACTATATTATTTAACTTAGTTGGTCATTTTTCTTAGTTAAAATTGTTAGGAGTATATAGGTACTTTATTTGATGAATAGTTGAAGTAAATTTGGGCAAAAAAAAAAAATCCAAGAAGTTAGCAATTAACAACAAACAAAAGTCGTAAAGTTAAACCTGCTTGTTTAAAATTACTATAAATAGTGGTGATTTAAACTCATAATATTTTTCAAGTAAATGGGATATACAAGCATGAGTACATTCTTAACAAAGGAACTGTTGAATTTATGTTTTAAATCTGGTAGTTATCATTCCGAACAACCAGCACGGTATTTGATCAGGGTTTCACAATAATCTATCTGGGTTAAGGTTTTTGTATTTGCTGTATTGGTATTGCTAAGTATTAGTACTGTAAAAACTCTCGAAAGCGCACCTTAGCTTAACATTTATGCTTATCATAACTATTCAGAATCTAAACGCTGAAATATGTAACCCCTAATCAATAAAACTCTCGAATGTGCACCTTAACATTTATGCTAATCATAACTATTCAGAATCTAAACTCTGAAATATGTAACCCCTAATCAATAAAACTCTCGAAGGTGCACCTTAACATTTATGCTTATCATAACTATTCAGAATCTAAACTCTGAAATATGTAACCTCTATTTAATAAAACTCTCGAAGGTGCACCTTAACATTTATGCTTATCATAACTATTCAGAATCTAAACTCTGAAATATGTAACCTCTATTTAATAAAACTCTCGAAGGTGCACCTTAACATTTATGCTTATCATAACTATTCAGAATCTAAACTCTGAAATATGTAAC
>JAOWBH010163744.1:0-11085 GCA_028566215.1 Silene coronaria
TTCCCATCCTTCTCACTTCCCATTCCATTAAGGGTCCGTTTGGATTTATAGAAATTGTGGGGGGGGGGAGACCTGGAGACGTCCCGGACGTATATTTGGATGGTTGTGCCAATAGAGTGACATAGATTGCATGACAGATTGGACTTGAACTGGGTTGAGCGTTTTCGAAGTTTTTGTAGCTTGGAACTCTAACTAGTATAGTTGGACGACTGGATAGATAACAATCTTCTGTTGAAAGTTATGTTGTTTCCCACACGGCTACACACAGAAAGTGAAGTCCTTATCTTCTTTCTTAGGGATCTTTACATGATGCCAATAATCATTCTGATCAACACTTTATCTGGTTCATATGCCTAGTGTACTTGATCAGGAAACAACCGTTGTCTTCGTTTGTCTACTCAGTTTAACAATGAGTGTGCCCTCATGATTAGATTCCAATGTTCAAGCTTCAGTCATTTGGAACTTCTAAAAGCCAGTGGATTTTGGCCATGAAGCTAATAACTGGTTGTTGTGAATCGTAATGTGGGTGGATTAAGCTCATATATATGAGCAATGTAAAAGTAGGTTTAAGGCATTTGCGTCACACAAATTAAACCTGATATGACTGGCATTTACATTCATCTACAGTATGTACAATGAAATCTGTTTTTAAGACTTTTAGTTTGTTCTTATGCTATCAAAGAACTTGAAACTACTATCCTTCGAAAATTAATTCAATTATTAATCAGGAGCTATCTGTACATATGAGTATATGACAGGTCTTTGTTTGTGATTTCATATGCAGGTATATATTCGGAAACTTAAATTTTGTCAGTCTTGTGGTGGCCCAACCAAGCATGAAATACCCGATGGCGATGAGAAATTGAGGGCAATTTGCACCTTATGTGGAAATATTGCCTATCAGAATCCAAAAATGGTATTGCATTTCTGATCTATCTGAGTTCTAACTATTTATACCAAAATTTGGCATTTTAGCTAGACGTAATTTGATATTCATGAGTCATATTCTTGATATTGCAAGGGGTTTCTTTCTTTTTGTGGTAATTTGTTTTCAACATTCGAGATGGTTTAGTGTTGTTAGTATTTGTGAATGATACCTCAAAAAGTTATATACTCTGATCCAACTCTTTAATCATGATTTCACTATGAGGGTCCACACGTTGGATTACTCATCTCTTGTCCAATGTGATGGTGGATGCTGTCAACCTCAAACCTCTGAGTTGTTGTCATGGTTGTAGTGTATGTGCATGCTTAGTGTGTTGTGCGCATTGCTATGGCTGATAAGTTGTGCTTAAAAGACTATAGTCCCAACATTTGATGTTATAGTTCCATTAAACACTGTGATTCCGTAACACACTTAATTGCTGTCAGTTTTCTTACTATATTTTTTATAGGTAGTTGGTTGCTTGATTGAGCATGATAACAAGGTTCTACTTTGCAAGCGGAACATTCAACCTTCCTACGGCCGTTGGTGAGTGGAATAAGCTTTTGTGGCCATGTATATATGAGATCAAGAAACTTTTCACCTTTTTCCTGTTATAATAAGACTTGGGTGTCTTGTCTGCATAGACTGGACAAGGACCCAAAACGACCAAGAAATGACCCAATACGGCCTGAATCCATATCACCCAATGACAATGCACCAAAAATCATCCACCCGCTTACCCTCGACCATATTGGTGGATTCAAGCCTAAACGGATTCGGATGATGTTTCACATTAGCTGACTCCAAAGTCCAAACCATGTTGGGAATAACTCTTTGTTGTTGTTGTGAATGACCCGACTCGTACCCAGCCCTAGTGATCTGTTTTTCAAGTCTACTTGTTTGCACATACAATCCAAATTTACGAAGGTTGGGTGATGTCTATATAGGACTCTTCCTGCTGGCTACCTGGAAATGGGGGAGTCTGCTGCTGAAGGTGCCGCTAGGGAGACTCGAGAAGAAGCGGGTGCTGAAGTTGAAGTTGTTTCACCATTTGCTCAATTTGATATCCCACTTATTGGCCAAGTATGAAGAATCATTTTCTTTTTCTTTGCCAAACATATGTTACTGGGCTTTTCTGGTCTTATAAGTTCTATCAACGTTTTATGGACAGACCTACATCATTTTTTTAGCCAAGCTGAAGACGCCTCAGTTTTCACCTGGTGTAGAATCAATAGAGTGCCGACTTTTTGCACTTGATGAAATACCTTTCGATTCTTTGGCATTTTCATCGATGGTGGTCACGCTAAAACTGGTATGCCATAATTGAAGTGGCTTTTGTAGTATTGTGAGTATTCTTTATGCATTGCGGGACTTATGCCTCTTGTTTCAGTACATTGAAGATTTGAAAGCTGGAAAACCGAAGTTCCATTATGGTACCATCAATAAAAGGTGAATTTTCTGTACATTTCAAAGAATTATACTTCATAATTTTGTGCTTGTAACTTTGTAAGCTACTCCGTATCACCTAATTGTTTTGTTACTGGCTTGATTGGCAGACCTGGAACCAGTCCTTCGGATATTAACGCCTTCACACTCGATTACCATCTAGTCATGACATGAGGTAATCATCTTCCATTGTTCTAATATATCATCCCTAAAAATGGTATGAAAAGCTTGAATCTTCACTCAACATGTTGGAAAACCACTTGTGTAAACTCTGCAAGTGACCTTCATATAATTATCGTTCTCTTTGGCCAATCAACAAGTTTCTCTCAGGCTGTCAAAAAAAAAAAAGTTTCTCTCAAGGATGTCAACCGTTATTTATTTACAGATGAGGTCCGTGGAGACTCACTTGTAACTTTTAACTTTTTAAGGGTATAGCAACTAGCAAGCTATTGTTTGCTTCTTTGCATCTTTGTTGTACTAGTGGTCGAAGTTACCATCATTTGACATCAAACTCAAATGATGTCAAATGGGATGATATAAATGGGATCATGTGTGATTTTGCAAGTAATTTGTCGTGGAATATTACTCATAAAGTCGTATCCTATTATCAGTTTATGATACCCAAGTCTACCTTATAGTTAGTCCAAGCCGTTTCTTTTGGGTTAAGTCTACAACTCTACATGATACTCTGTATAAGCTTTACTTCTTGATGAATCGTGAAATGGTGTTGACGCATTTTGTTGCAGGCATTGCCGCAGATTAAAGATTCACAAAGCGCAAAACAACTCAGGCTTGAAGTATTTAGGTCTCGTGGCTTCCTTTGATTTGGTTATATCTTGGATGGACAGTCCGCGATTTCACCAACGATCGATCATCCATTCCCTATGGTTCCATAGGGGTTGTGATTAAGTTATTCTTTTTTTGGTGTTTGAGGAGGCACAAGACCAGTACAATATATGAGAGACGAGAATTTGAACCTGCCACCTGTTGTATAAAGTACTTCGGTCTCAATCAATAGCCCAAGGCCTCTTCGACAGGTGTTGTGTTAAAATAGTAGGCATCTTGTAGTTGCTTCGGTTATTTGAGATCCGGCAAGCTGTTGGTAACTGTATCATATTTTGTTCGAGTGATGTTTGTTTCAGTTGGTATGTAAGAAGTTTCTAGGGCATCGATGTCATTTCATCTAATGAAACAGTAGAGTTGGGATGGGTAGAGCTGGTAAAAGCTGATCGGGTTTGTCCATTTTGGGGCTAAATGCAATTGTATTGTCATACAATGATACGAAATACAAGTTATTAGTAATCGGGTTTGGAATTTTTTTAATTAATTTGAATGTCACAAAGCACTTGAAACCGCCGCATGGCCATTGTTCTATATAAGAATTGTTAATCTAACCTAAGAAAGGCAACTTGAAGTGGTAGGATCCATATCGAACCTGTTGCGAGGAGGAGTCGAGAAGTAGTTTCCTTTACTAAGCTTTCAACATTTACAATCCATCAATTGTGCTAAAGAAAACCAGAGTATTATTTTTAAAAAAAATTGAGTACTTTTCAGCAATTTTTTTCCGGGTTTATCAACAATTTATTTAGGAATATTGATTAGTATGTGGCGATAAACTTTCAGGATACGATAAACTTTCGAGTACTTTGCTCGGAATTTTGGGTGCAGACTGAACACAAATCTTTCGAGTACTTTGTTCGGAATTTTAGGTGCAGACTGAACACAAATTGCGCCATTTTAAGTCGGCTCAGTTTTGTCGGGTCTACAATTCCTCCATTTTACTTGAAAAAAGGCAACCAAATGAGCCCTAAGTCAAAGAAAATATCAAACCAAGTCAATGATTTTGACTTCTTGAGCATTATTCAGTACATATTTCATACTGAGCAATTTCTCCGGCGAAATTCCCCCAAATCATGGAAAACCCTAGGGTTTCCGATTCATCATCCGATCCAAAACCCCTAAATTCACTTTCCTCCAACTCTAATTTCCCCTTCACCGGAAACGATCGAAGGTACGCATACTCTCGTCAATCGTCGCTTCAACATTTCCCTGATCCTCGATCTCCGGCAATAATTTCAAACAATTTTAATAGTAATAATCAGTCAAATCCTAGATTTTCACGGAGTATATCGAGCATTGATATTCCGCCGGCAGTGTACGCCGGAAATGATAGTAATTACGATTTTTTGAAAGATTCTGGGAAGTTTTTGGGTGTGGAGGAGAAATTGTCGTCGATTGAGGTGGTTTCGTCAGTGTTTCGGGTTTTGCGGACCGGAAATCGGCCTATGAAGAGGTTGTTTGTGTTGATTTCGCTTAACGTCGCGTATTCGACTGCGGAATTGTTCATTGGACTACTCTCTGGTCGCGTTGGTAATAATCTTGTCTTTATTACACTGTTCGTTACGAAATTGTTCTAAGTTGCATTTATTTTGAACTAGTTTGTTATCGTGTGCTGAAATTCCACTAGTGAGGATAAGAGACTCGTAGGATTTGAACTTCAGACTTTGAAGTCAGTTAGGTTCTGTTTGTTGCGGAATAGTACGAGTTAGTTGTACTGCTGTGAACTACTTAGTTAACGTGTGCTGAAATTTCGCTGGTGAGAATAAGAGACTCAATAGACTTCGGACCCATTTGGGTTGTGAATAGCTAGTTATCGTGTGCTGAAATTTCACTTATGAGGATAAGATACTTGTGGGTTTTGATGATGATTGAGGTCCAATCAATGATTTTATACCTTGAGGAGGCATTTAAGGCTGTCATTGAACATGGTATTCTTTAGTTAATGCTGATAAAGAAAGATGCTATTCGTCTTATGTTTTCTTGGTGAAAGATGTAATACTAGGAGCGGTTTTTTTGTTTTGTTTTTGAGCTTGTTGAAGAGGAAATTGGTCAGCAATTAGAATAAAAGGACAAGCTATCTTTAGTCATTGTCATGTGGTATTGTTAGCACTTAGCACCAAGCCACCAAGTTTTGATGTCTAAACAGATTGTGCTTTTGTCTTCTTCCAGGTTTGGTATCTGATGCATTTCATTTGACATTTGGATGTGGCCTTTTGACATTTTCACTATTTGCAATGGCTATTTCTAGGAGAAAGCCAGATCGCGTCTACAGTTACGGGTGAGAATGCTATGTTGTTTATTTGTAGAATGGGTGGTGCTATTTTTCTTTACAATCTTATCCTTTTGTCTTTGTCGCAACATGTATGGAATTATATTCTGGAAATCATTGTTAAGAGTTTTGATGCTAATTGTAAAGATGTTATGGAGCAGGATCGTTGTTTTTGAACTGCATCAAGTAGTTTAATCTGTTTAAAATGTTTATCAGCAGCTAATATGACACTGTTGCTACTCTATTAGTATGTATTATGTCGTGTATTGTGAGTTGCAAATATATTTACGATTTTAGATGGTGAAATCAGATGCCGTATTGTAATGCTTTTTGTCTCAATAGGCTACTGTGATTCTGCTTCTTGATAGGGAGGATGTCTGAAAAATAGATCTTAGGGGTCGTTTAGTTCACAGTGAGGAAAGGGAAAGGAATTCAACTCCGTTTGATTAAAAGGGTTGTTTGGTTGTAAAATATAATGGAGAATATTAGCCCATCCTAAAAAAATCACCACCACCATTCAAACACACCACCACCCATAACCACTGTTACCAACATAGCTCCTCCAAATGTGAATGGGAAGGAATGAAGGAGGGAATGGGAATAGAAAAAAAATGTTGAAACAAACAACAACAAAGGGAATGGGATAATTTGATTCCCTTCCCCTTTCCTTTAGACTCCCAACCAACCGCCCCCTTAATTCTGAAGTGGTTTGCTTTTGCATAATTGAAATTGATATTCGAAATGTGTATGTATATATGATCTAATGTGTATGTATATATGATCTGTAAATGATCAAACTTCAATGCGAAGAGTGATATCTTAGATGTATACATATGTGAGGTCCACCACATGCCAGCTTGATATGGTAAATGCGTTACATGCCCCGAGTCACACACTGTTTTTTTTTTCCCATACTGGTGGGGGGGCTGAGGTAGTCTGTTGTCAAGGCTTTTGTTTCATTGCTCATATATGCATTGTCTTGGTATCTTACTTTTCCTGAAGTAAAGGCTGCTGTGGGCATTCTTTTTTTGTCAAAGTTCACTTGAACTTTTTTTTTTTGTCGGAGTCTTTAGATAACTGGAGTATTAAATTCAAGAAATCCCTTTCCTTGTCAGGTATAAAAGGCTTGAAGTTTTGTCAGCCTTCACAAATGCTGTAAGTTTTTCATTTGCTAAAGAGCTGATTTGCATGGAGTACCTTTCATGACTTGTCATAGTACCTTCTACGTCAGTATCTTATAGTATGCTATAGTATGTCATGTCTAACAGGGTTTTTTTGTCCTGATGCATTTGTAGACAGCTATTTCTTCTGTTTATGTCTTTTTCCTTGGCTGTTGAAGCACTTCATGCGTTCATACAAGATGAATCAGAACACAAGTAAGTTTATCAAATATCATGTATTTATTTCCATGCGCTTGATTCAATTACATGGCTACTGCTTTTGTTGCTTTTGTGCATTGCCATTGGAAAGTTTGATCATCGAATTATGGGTATTGGCTATCCTATCCTACCTTTCAGTTTCAATTATATTCTCTTGAAGCATTCCCTGCCATTTTTCAATTATATTCTCTCAAGGTTGCTTATGTGATAAGGTTATTGTATTCTTTATTGCAGGCATTATCTCATTGTTTCAGCCGTGACGAATTTGCTGGTGAACCTTGTTGGTGTTTGGTTCTTTAGGAATTATGCACGTATAAATCTAGGTAATAGAGTTAGTCAGTGACACTATTTGTATTAAGCATTTTTTTTTTCTTCAATATTGTGTTATTATGTCACATTTCAGATACTTTTATGTCTTTGTATGTGTGTCGGCATTTGGAGGTTCTAAAGTAGGCAACTCGGTATAGTAACTAAACCTTTTCTAATCAGAAATTTGCTGGGAAAATATGACTTATCTGCATCAACCTGTAAGAGCCTCTTTGTGTTAACAACACAAGGGTGAGACTCCATACTTCTGACTCCCTTACCCGCTATATGCAGTAATAACCTCTTAAGGCATTGTGGTAATGTTGTTGGACTTTTTGCTGTTGTGTCAGAAAGATCGGTTGTGCAATACTTTTGTGGCATGGTTGGATGGATTTAACTACCTCACCACCAGCTAACTGTGCTTTCTATTTATATAGCATACAGAAATGCTGAAGATATGAACTATCACTCCGTTTGCCTTCATGTGATTGCTGATTCAATACGAAGGTACAACACTCTCGACTGTTTCAGTTTCTATAAAATGTATAGTGTTCCCTACATTCTCTTACTCCCAAATATTTAAATATCAGGCTTTTAGGATAGTATTCATGTAATTATGGTGTTTCGTGCTTGTGCTCTGTGTGAAGTGCCCCCTTTGTCCTGACTTTTTTTTTCTCTGGTACTTTGACCAGTTTGTAATGTTGTCTTTGTTCTTCTTAATGTCAGTCCATTAGTTCATTCATTCATTCATTCATTGAAAAATGTAGTATATATCAACTGGCCTTATGGTATATAAGTATTTAATTAACTACTCAATAGCAATTCCTATTATGAAAGTTATTTTCACCAATGTCTTCTCTGTCTCCTTGATATAGTCATTTTTAGTTGTTTAGAACAATATCTTAAAAGGTCCCATTTCTCTCTCAGTGCAGGCTTGGTTCTGGCATCTTGGCTTTTGGCGCTCGGGTAAAACCTTGTATATCTATACATGTAGCTTATATGTTTTTAGGCTTACTTCAGTACAAAGTAGTTTGTTTTTTTATATATGTGGTTAATGTTGTTTGCAGGATTCAGAATGCTGAAGTTTTGTGCCTGGGACTAGTGTCAGTTACAGTCTTTATGCTTGTAATGCCACTGTTTAAGGCAGCTGGTGGAGTTTTGCTCCAAATGGCACCACCTAATGTTTCTTCTTCAGCCATGAGTAAATGTTACCGACAGGTGATTACGAATTTCTGTGTTCTATTCTTGAGGCAATACTGAGTTTTGTTCAAGTGTTTAATGACTACATGAATGTTCTAGATTGCTGCTCTTGAGGATGTCTCTGAATTGTCCGAAGTCCGTTTGTGGGAATTGGTGCCTGGCCATGTTGTTGGTTCACTGTCCTTGCAGGTGTTGTTTCTTACTTGTAACTTCCAACGAATTGATAATAAGTACTCCATTCAACTCCAATTGTCCCATTTCATAAAATAATATGTACAGCAAAAATAATTACATATAAATGGTGTTAAATGGAGGGACTACCACTCATAGTATTGAAATATTGGTTTGATTTTGATCTGGATGTGGTTTTTGCGGCATAAATACGGTCTATACAGCCTCACACAATCTTAAAAACCACTACAAAGAGGCACGTGATATAGAGTTGTGGCCCATATTTAATACCATGAGTGCTACGTATTTGTGCCTTTGAGAATTTGCAATTCATGTCCTGTATGCAATCTTGTTCACTTAGGGTGTTTAACTTGAACCCGACCAGACCCGACCCAACTTGTTTTCTTCCTAAAAACTAGATTAGATACTCCGAATTTGTATTTATTGGACATAAAATTAGGGGATTGATATTTCCAAGACAATAATCTTTTAACGCCACGACAAGTTGTGCATTATTGGAAGATTCCTTTCTGTTCATGCAGTAATAAGTTTCGTGGCAGTAGCATATTAGTTGTGGCATTATGCCACCCGTAAACTTAATACTCTTGTAAGTGAACATGTTATTTACTTACATTTTAGAAATAATGTCCTAAAAACGAGTAAACTATTAATATGACATAATATTGTATAGGTGTAACATAATAAAATGATTCTTTACATGAGAATGTATTTTTGACTAGAATTTCCAACACTAATAATACCCCAATCTGTACTGAACTGACCTAGCCTGATAGGCCGCACTAATGTGTTTGACAGGTCTAGTTGGAAGTTAAACTATTGCATTTCTGTATTTGATGAACTGTGGTGGTTTGTACAGGTTAAGTCAGGGATTGATGACAAACCGGTGCTGCAGTATGTACATGGTTTGTACCATGAGCTCGGCGTGCAGGACTTGACAGTGGAGATTGATAATGTCTGAGCTTCTTGTACTCCTTGTGTCCTCCTCGAATTAGAAATGTTCCAATGAGATGGAATTATACGAGATCATTACTAATGCAACTACTTTAAGCACTCTAATCTCGTATTGCCTACAAACTTTCTGATTACTCGGGGCATTGTGCCATTGTATACCAATCTACGTTGTAGCTTCAGATTATAGTACATTTCAATTGGTCCGTGAATTTTGTACTAATGATTTTCGATGTGTTTCTGAAAGTTTTTTTTCCCTTTCATTGATCTGTGCCGAAAGAATTTTGATATGTAATTGGGTAATACGCACGTTCTCACTCGATTTCTTGATAAAGGTCGACTCCTTGGAACATCAATGGGCGAACCTAGTGGTGTTGCGGCTTTCCCCTCCCGTTATCACTAATGGGCTATGGCCCTAATGGTCCAACACCATAAAGTACACGGCCTTGCTTATTACTATCCTCAAAAATAGACATGACTCGAAAACATGATTGAGACCTAGAATTGCTTGGGAAAATGCCTAGTGAATTTATTCGTCCCATAAAATCGTGAATTTTGCTCGACTCCATACTTAACCTCAAGCCAACCTGATTTAAAATTTTAAAAATATCCGACTTAAAATTTACATTTTTGAAATTATGTGTACGTTTTACTCTACAAATACAACAAAAAAAATGTCTATTATATGACAAAAGGTTATCAACTTAATCTCTCCTAAATTGTGCTAATCTACTTTCTTTTAGAATGTACGATTCGATTCAGTCTAGAATTACGTCAAGTAGGACAATTAGGGTTGTAAAGTTCTCTATGATGCAGATTTGAACTTGAGAACAACCTTCATTAGACATTAGTTGAGTTGACTAACTACTTGTGACCCGTGTAATAATTTACTTCCTAGCAAAAATAACAAATTCACAAAGTTTATCCACCTTCCTCACACTCCCCTCCTTCCTCTCCTACCCCATCGCCGGAGTTGGGTCTATTAATGGCCCTTCTCCGGCGATCCTGCATTCTTCCTCGGTCCGTTTAACCTCTCGTTGACCCGTCGTTTCCGGTCCATCCGCTGGCTGCCCACCTTGTTGTTGCTTCCGTGCTTTTTTCTCGGGGCTCCTTTCGATCCGTTTTCCCGATCGTCCTGAAATGATCTTGCATGTGACCCAGGGTGTGATCCCCTATTCCCCCCACCTCCTGGTAGTGCCTTTGTTCGTTTTCGGTCGGTTCGGTCGTGTTGTGTCGGCTACCTGTGGTTCGGTTTGTCGATTCTTTTGTGGTTGGGAGTTTTATGCAGTGCTGTCCGTCGGATCGGTATGTGATCCCCTTTGCTTCGGCTCCTTCCCCCACCTATCGTATCCTTGAGATGGGCATAAATCTTCGTTTCCGTGTCTTTGGTGGTCATAGGGTGTCGCGTTTAGATCGGCTAGGTGATCCCCTTTCCTCCCCCACCTTGTCTGGTTCGGTCTTGGTGCCTTATGGCCCTTTCTGCTCTTTAGTGTTTGGTTTGTGGTCTTTGGCGTAGTTGCATGCTTGATTGTCCGTGTCGGTCTTGGGTGTTTCGTTTGGGTCTCGAGGGTGGCATTGTT
>JAOWBH010163755.1:0-11085 GCA_028566215.1 Silene coronaria
CCCCCCCCCCCCCCCCCCCCCCCAACTCTTTTAACTCACCACCACCAATTTCAACATAACCCTTAATTTCACTAATTATGGTTAACAAAGGAATAAACTCTAAATATATAATTGGTAAATTAAATAATAATTACAATGAATAATTGATACTCCTTCCTATTCTCTAAGATCTTACACATGACAACAAATTTAGTGGTATGATGATGTGCGGATGTAAATGAAAGTAAGACATAAAATACGGGATTACAAGTTATTATAACCACAAATGATAGACAAATAAAAAAAAGTGGAAAATCTGTGTGATATTGTGGTTTTAGGAAATGTGGAAGATCTTAAAGAATATGAGGGAGTAAAATCCCTCTTTAACTAAAAGATTAAGAGGTCTTCAATATTTTCCCGCCAAATGAAATACTCTGTGATTGGTCCTCTCACACTATGTCGTCATATGTTTTTATACCATAAATAGGAAATATTAATTTTCAATCTTATTAATGAGATACTTTGATTTTGTTATATAGATATAACTACATTAATAATATTTATGTTATAATAAAATTATTTTGCACAAACTTTTTCATAATTCTAAATTCATGTCTTTTGGTAGAAAGGTGTTGCAAGTTGATTATCTCCTTCTACAAATTTTATAATTAGCAATATTTTTTTGGTAATTGTAACTGTATAATAATATTTTTTTAACAATCAATTTATTTACTTAGTTAGTTTCAGTTACAAAGTCAATCTTATTTGGTGCGAAGCCAGCTATAATAGCTAACATATGTATACATTATTGTCTTAAATACCGTGCATACATGCACGAGATCTACACTAATAAAAGTATTAGAGGGCATTTGGTACAAGGTCTTTAGGAATAAACTCGCTAGATTGGCACAAACTCCTATAATTAGATTTCGCCCACCCCTAAGGATAACTCATTCTTTTTCAGTACACCCACCGTCAACCAATACAACCAACACCCTTAATCTCCTCCTACATCCACGCCACTGCCACTGCCGGTCCACTCGTCGTCGCCCCCTCTTGCTGACCGTCCGTCTGTCCACGAAATCCCCACTCTCATTCAAACCCACCACCCAAAAACCACTAAAAATAATACCACCACCAACAAAGACCCTCCCACTCCACCGAAAATAACAACAACATCATCATCAGAGCCTTAATCCTAAAATGATTTGGGGTCGGCTGACATGAATCATCCTTGCTAGCACACCTCAAAATACAAAAATATAGAAAACAAAAAGTGGAAAACAAATGGGGAGTAAAACACAATACAAAAAGAAAAAAGGTAAACTTAGAATTTAAATCAAGAATAGATTAAAACGATTTTTGAAAATCAAAGTGGAACTTAATGGTCCAAAACACCTTAAAAGTAAACAAAGTATTATATAGAGAAATTTTTTGGTAAAAACGTGTAATAAAGCTGACACAAACAAATGAATTTTGAAAAATTAAATAAAATTACTGAATATTTGAAATAAAAGCATATACTAAAAATCTACATGTATCATTTCCCTCTATTGTGCCCTCTCAGTCACCATTCTCTCTTCAAGCCCGAGAAATCTCATATCGTGCTCTATCACTCTCAACCATGCCTGTTTTGGTCTCCCTCTACCCCTATCAACCTTTTCTGTTCCCCACGTTTCGAGTCTCCTAACTGGTGCGTTCATAAGTCTCTTTTTCACATGCCTAAACCATCTTAGTCAGTTTTCCACCGGAAACACCCTCTAAAAAAATTCGACCCGCCGTCATCGTAACATAACACTAATAAGATGGGATGCGTAACTTTGAGCTCATTATTTGTCATCACTTTAAAAAGCACAATATTTTAATTTGTTACTAAGTGGTGGGTGATCGAGATCCTTTATAAACATATCACAAGCCTCTTATTTTTCCGATGTGGGACAACTTAATCTCATAAACTCATGGGATGTTACGAACTCCATACTTAAAGAACACAGCGTCCACGTTGTACCTTAAAGCTGATCACAGCCAAACCTAGAATCCTCCCCCGGTGGGTGGGTGACTCGGGTACTTTTGGCCACAAGATCACCACACTATCGCAGGGTTGCTTTGATACCATTCGTAACAACCCGATCTGCTACCGTCGTAATACAACCCGACTAAGATGGGATGTATACCTTTGAGCGCATTATTTGTCCTAACTTAAGCCCAAAAGCACAAGACCTTATTGTTAAATGGTGGGTGGAACCCTTTATAAACATATCACAAGCTTCCTATTTATCGATGTGGGACAACTTAATCTCATAACCTCATGGGGTGTTACGCCTCCCCAACATTAGTGTTTGGTGCTTTTATAGTTGAGTAAGGTGTTTAAGTGGGGGTGTGAGGGTCTTTGTTGGTGTTTATGTATTGTGGATGGTTGGTTTCGAAAAAGGAGTGAGGACGTTGATGAAGAGGCGATAGTCGGCGTGATGATGCCGAGGAGGCGACTGTCGACGCTCCGGTGGTAAGGCACTAGGCATCGGTAAATTTGGTTTAACGGTGGTGGCTGTGGTTTATAGTAGTAGTTGATTTTTGGTCTTTCTTTTTTTATTCCTTTATTTACACCAACAAGGTAGGAAATTAAAGGAAACCCTTTCCTTTGTTGTTTTCCCTTTCTCGAACCAAATATCACCTTACTTTTATTGATTATAACAAATTAAGATCTGTGCTTAAAGTTGTTGGAGCAATTTGATTAGATTTAGGTGAAAAAAGAAGGTAGAAATAACAGTTTAGTAATATATTAAAAGGGTATTATATTGAAATTTAATGATAAAGAGTATATAAAAGAGTAAATCACATTAAAAAAACAATGACCAATATGTAGACACGATCGGGTCGATTCGGGTTCATGTCACATATATAAACGGGTTAGGAATACTTCGATCCAAACCTGGCCCAATTAAATCTTGTGTCGTGTTCATGTCGACTCACTTACATGAATGGATCATCAAGTCTTAACCCAGACCTGTTAATTTTGTGTCGGGTTTATGTTGTATTTTTGTGTCATGTCAATATTTGGAAAATTTAAATATATTTATTTGATGATGATCAAGAAAAAATAAGATTAATTTAGTAAACAAGTCATTCGTGTTGATTTTGTGGTTAGAGAGCTCAACCCAAACTCAGGGCCGACTTAGAGGGGGTTCAACCAACGGAACATGGTCCCTTTGTTTGTTGTATATGTATAATATATAGCGCGAGATAGAATCAAAGATTGAAACAGGTCGCAGTGGTAGCAGCGCTAGCTTCCTTCCTGCAGATTTTTGGTTTGATCCTAAATAGCTTTTGTTTAAAGTGTTTTTTTATCCCAAAATGAATTCAAGAAATAATGTTGGTTGGACACTCCCAATCAAACACCATTACTGTAACGGTGGAAACATCTTATCAACATTACTTCTTGTTATTTGATGAGTGGTGTTTTTATATATAAGAAAAAACAAAAGGTAGCTTGTTTCGCCAAAAAAATTAGCGTTTATAACTAGTTTTTTTGGTAATATAAATATTTTGAAGGGCCTATTTTTTAGACTATACATCGGGTCCAAATTATGTCGGTGACGGCCCTGCTCAAACCCGACCCTATTCAATCTCATGTCGTGTTTGTATTGACCAATTTACATACACGGGTCATTAAATCTCAATACAAATCTGTTAATTGTGTATCGTGTTCGTATCATGTTTTTTTGTCCAGCTACTCTCCTATAGGACCGTCCTATAGCATAGGACCGTCCTATAGCATAGGACGGGCCCAATAGGAGGTATTAGTCCAATATGAGTTTTTTTTTTGGTTTTTCAGGGAAAAAAACAGTTTTCTAACCTTAGTAAAAAGAACGTGAGGGTGAGTATAACCGAAACAAATGCTTAAAACCTACCCTCTATCTGATCGACTGGTCCCACTATCACACTCTTTTCACAAATGCGTTATTTAGAGAGGTGCTTCTATATAGTACTAGAATTTATGTTGTTAACCATTATTTATTAATGAGAATTTTTATACAACGAATCATGAGGTTAACTTAAATGATCCATTGGTTTTCATGGTTAAAGACCAAGTTTACATTATAAAATCTGTAATAATTAAACTAAAATTTTCACTTTATAGGCAAATATTATCAATAACAAATTATTCTTAATAATAAAATATAAAAAACTACACAATACAAAAAACAAGTCATCAAAATCAAACCAACTTGAAATTAAAGATAAGATATTAAGTTAATAATGTTATAAATCAAAGTTTTCAACTTAAAATAAATTTTTTCAACTTTAAAGTACTAGTTAAATAAAAAAAATATTCAACATGTTAGATATCAGAATTTTTCATTTATGAACCTAGAGTTTCAAAGTTAAATTAAGAACAAGTATCACCGTAACATAAATTATCCCATTAAGGCATCAAATGCCTCAGTTTTCAAGCTAAAAGGCCAGATTTTATGTTATAAAACTGAAATTTCCTAATTAGATACGAGTATTTTCTAGCACCAGTTTCTGATTCAAAAACTTAAGATTTTTTTCAACTTAAAAGCCAGATTTCTAAAATTGATTTCAGACATACCACATTTAAATTCTTAAATTCCGATGTGGGACTTGAGTCATATATTGTTTATTTTACTTGTGTTTCTATCTTAGGTCGACATACGGATTCTAAATTCAAGCATGAGTTTTTCAAGTTAAAAACCCCAATTTTCAACTTAAAATCACATGTTTTTATATGTAGCCAACCTGAGAATTGAACCCACACCTTGTGTTTTACACACGCTCTTCCATTTGAGCTAATCGGCTTTAATTTGACTAATTAATAAAGCGGTAAAAAAGCACGAAGCCTAATTATCAACATCTTGAATTGTTGATAATAAGTTTGACATGAGTATGACACTGAATTCACCGGGTTACTAACATGGAAAATTTTTATGTATGTAACTTAGAAAATTCTACCTCAACCAAAATCTCAATATTTATACCCCTTTATCCATTTGTTTACTTTTAATTAAAATACCTCTTATAAATAAGAAAAAAATTAAATAGATTTTTAGGACGGAGGAGTAGTTTTCACAATTCAATCAAGAAGAAAAGCTTCATAATAGAGATATTTTAATACCATCTAGTTTCTCTGAATAAGACAATTGATTTTTCACATGTACAAATCAAACTACAAATACATTAAAATTTGGAAGAAAAACTTTAATTCTAACACACAATGAAATCCGTAGTCAACAGTAAAAAAATAAATAAAAAATAAGCGCACAAACAAACCTTGTTTACCAAATCATTCTTAAGTCTTGACATTGGATGTTGGTGGAAGAAGATGATGATATGAATCAAAGTTGTGTCGTTGGAGTATCATGCTCATAGAATTTCATGCTTGAGGGGAGATGAAAGGAGGTTGAAATAGACAGATATTGGCAAGTCCGTAACTAGCAATAAAAATAAACCGTAACCCTTTTATTAAAGAGCTTATTAATAATCAGAAAATGCGGCATGGGCTTTGTTACCAGTTCGGGCTGGTCTGATGCTATAAGACTGTTTTTCTTAACAATTTGTGTTTTTTGTCATGTCATTGCTAACAATTTGTGAAATGAATTTGTACAACAGGCCAGCCCAATGTTAACCCTAGCCAGATCATAGAAACACTGAATCTCCAAAAAAGAAGCTATAAATTCACATTTTCATTTGCTTTTTAGGGTTTCACTATTAGCCTCTGCTCTACAAAATCGCCCCCAAATCCTTCACCTTCTCAACCGAAGTAGCAGCAGCCGCACAACAATGGTGAAGGGTCGTCAAGGTGAACGCGTCAGGTATTAATCCCACTTCCATCTTTATCTTCTCAATCTCCTTACAACTGTTTGTAATATAATATACTCATTTTATACACTTCTATGTCTTTGTCTTCATGTGTAGACTTTATGTCAGAGGCTCAATCCTCGGTTACAAGAGGTAATTTACATTTAATCACTCTTTATATAGTCAATGCGATCTTGGTTATGCTTATTTAGCTTAGATATGTAGCACATTAGAGTTACCTGTTGTACTGTCAAGTGAAGTTTAGGTAATGTTACGCTTTCCGTCTCAATCATTTGTTTACCTTTTTATTTTTTGTGGAGGTATTTTAATCCAAGTTAAACAAATAATTGGGACGGAAGGAGTACATTTGTAGGATTACTAGAGTGGAGCTTTTTTTTTTTTTTATTACTTGAAATGTAGCATGATTTAATACAGTTGTAGACTTTATTCCACTTGCTTTAGTATGGTAAAATTTGATCTATGTATTCAGTTCTTAACGAGCTTTGAATAATTGTAATTGGGTTCAGGATGTTTTTATTAGGCATGACATATTATGTTTTCGATAACAAGTTATGTAAAGAAGCCAATAGAAGTGACATTTGGTTTTTAAGTATTAATTACTGGTCCTGTGATGTTAGTACATGTATCTGTTATAGAGTTTAGGTGGGAAATACAATTGAGGTCGTGGTCTGTGGGTTATGATTGTGGTGATTTTTGTTGATTATAGGTCGAAATCAAACCAATACCCAAACACATCCTTGATCCAGATTGAGGGAGTGAACACCCAGGAAGAAGTTGCATGGTACTTGGGAAAGAAGATGGCTTACATTTACAAGGCTAAGACCAAGAAGAACGACTCGTACTACCGTTGTATTTGGGGAAAGGTCTGTAGGCCTCACGGTAACAGTGGTGTTGTTCGTGCTAAGTTCAAGTCCAACCTTCCTCCCAAGTCTATGGTAATTATTCTGTTGCTCTCTATTGCTATCTTTCTCATGTGTTTGCTTCCATTTTCAAGGGTGATATTATTAAAAATATTGATTTGTTAATTGGTTGTGATGCAGGGTGACAAGGTCAGAGTCTTCATGTACCCAAGTAACATCTAAGGTATTTCTGACTTCCTACTCCACTTGATTGATCTGGTTGTCATTCAGTCTCAGACATTTTTATGATTGATGCTTTTATTCAGTTCATTTGTGCAAGACATGCTTAGTTTTAATTGTGCTTGTATTTTGATGCTGTTATTTTAGCATTCATAGATTCTCGGACAATGTTGTAGATTATTGTTTGAAATGCAGTACGGTGGGGGATTATGCATGTATTTTTACCAGTGCAATAGTTTCACATTGTTAATTAACAGTTGAAGAACTGTAAGACAAATGACTAGCTGTGAATTATGGTCTGTGTTATCTGTTCTTTTACATATGCCCATTGCTTAGTGTTTATGATAGGTAATGAACTTCTCCCCAGTTCTTTGTTCATTTAAACTAATACTCTGTATAAGCTATGGTACAATAGCCTGTTTTGGACACTTCTACCCTGTTGACTTCTGTTGTGATGGTTCTTGTAACCGTTGGTAGAGTTTACCTGGATGTTTCCCTAGGTTTTAGATCAACTTTTAAGTTTTAAGTCCTATACTTGTTGGTTTTAACTTCTAAATGATTTCTTTCTATTTCATGTTAAGTGTAGTTTTCTTCGTTTCTATGGCTTTCTTCTATTTATGAGTCCATTGAATCTTTAGACCCAGTTTACTTCATGCAGATTAACTAATTGAGTCAACTTTGGCTTACAGGTGCTAGTGTTTGATGGTAGAGAAGCAAGCAATTATCTTATGAGCTTGAGCTTCACTTCATTAGTCTTTTGGGAGTGATTTTTCTTTAATTTCATAGTTTTTAGTATGGGAAAAAAATTTGTATCCTGGACATCTTTCCTCTGTTAAGGACATGATCAAAGTTTGATTGGTACCTAGTCGGCAAAGTTTTGATTGTTAAATGCTAAATGATACTCTGTACTTTTCCTATCTGTCCAATCCGAGTATAAGCATATTCTTGCACAAATCTTGTCTTTAACTGAGAAATTCTTTGTATTGTCTTGCTTTGCTGATGATTTTGATCTCTGGAAGCCCAGTCTCAGTTACTGTGATGTTAGTGATCTTTTGAATCCCAGTCCCAGTCTTTTGGGTCCTCTTGACGAGGAGAAAAAAGGAATCCAAATGACTAATATTTTCTGAAGTTTTTGCGACCTGGTGATGGTAGACAATCCACTTAGGTGGATTCAATTTCTTCATTTTGTCTCTACTTGGAACCATGATGACGTTTCTATGTTGCATGGTAATTGGCAACACCAGGAATGAGTTAAATAATACGGAGTAAGAAATTTAATAGATAAATGTATTTCAACTGCTTTTTCTCTTCAAGTTCTTAGATGGTTTATATTTCGAAAAAGGTTTTGAAACAGAGATTTTGTTCATTATGAAAAATCCTGCCTTCTGATTACCATACTTCCAGATCTTTTCTTTTATATGCTGCTGACCTGCAGTTGAGATTTGTTAATTGCAGCTCGTATACTTGACTCTACGAGTATATGGAATGCTGAGTTAATTTGCTTGAGTGTTAGAACTTGCGAATATTTAAATCAAACTGTAATATTTTAAGGTAAAAGCAATACATTCATGCTCGAATTAGCGAACATAAATTCTTGTATTGGTGAAACCAACTAAATCATCCAAATAATTATGGTAACTAGATGTAGGCAAGTCAAGCTTCATTTTTGTTACAAGATAACCCAAATAAGAACATCATCAGGTTTAGTTTCAGAATTTGCAATACACAGGAAAGACCAATCACGAGAGTATAAATAAAAAGATCACAAGAAACTCAGAAACCATAACAATGTCTCCCTGTAAAGAAGAATCAATCAGGCAGTGAAAGTCAATAGTTTCGAATTAATCCGATGTAGAAAATCAGAACTTTAGGCTTCGGGAGCAGGAACAGGAGAAGGAGCTGCGGGGGCCTCAACGGCTTCAGGAACAGGGGAAGATGTACGTCTCATGGAAGCTGATTTCATAATGTGGGCATAACTGCCTTTTTCTCTGAAAAGCTGAGAGAAATGGTGTTTGCAATACAGTACTCCATCAAGGGCGGCATAGTTTGAAGGTGTTAATGAGCAGCCACCATGGGTGCATTTAAAGCATGTCTTATGGTAGAATAGGTTCTCAACTGTCACCTGTATGATATTTGCAATTACAATCGGTCACACAATGAGAGAAATATTGAAGCAACGAGATCACAATGTAGATATAAGATAGCTTGCACTTGATGGCCTGTTTGTCGAGTATAGTGCTAATCAAGTACTATGATGATTTATCAAAATGGGAATAGAGGTTACGGCTTTATGGTTTGGTGTATTTGAAAACATCAACAAAAAGAGAGCCTTTATCATAAATTGATTTGGGAATCTGCTAATATGAATTAGAAAAATTTCATTTGAAACCGTCAATGAGCTGGTATTTGAAAGAAAAAAGATGAGTGCATTTCACGTTTTTTTTTTTTTTTAATTAAGATGTTAGATAACATGGCTAAATTAAGTACAATACCTTCTCGATGGGGTAGACAGTTTTGGAACAAGTTGAGCATTTTTCTTGAGTCCCAGAAAACATGCGAGCAGCTTTGCTTGGCGATCTTGTCTGAGAGAAATATGCAGAGCTGTGTATTAGAGACTAAGGCAAACCACATTTTAGCAGGGAAGCTTGATAGATACAGAAATTTTACCAGCTCAGGTTTAAAGTCCGGTGACTTGTCAGCTGATCTTATAGCTGTTGAAAATAATACAAATTCTGTTAAATGATACTAGTACAACACAAAGAGTGCAAAATCACGTGTAAGGATGGGAGTTTTGGAGAGTAAAGTACGAGATTGAAAGTTCTTGTTGAAGTTTCCTGACTCCTTGAACAATTGCTCAAAATGAGGCTTGCAGTATAGAACACCCTCCATGGATGAATAACTATGGAGCTGCAAACACGAGACCAGGTACATTTGATTAGACCTCAAAATTTGATGCCTAAAACACACAGGACTGAGTGAACCCTAACACTGGCACCGACTGCATTTCATTTTGCGAGTTTTAGAGATCTAAATTTGTGTTATGTGATTTCCATCCTGCGTGTTGATGTCTATTATATCATTCGTATATATTTGATTTGAACCTAAATAACCTCTAATAGAAGAAAAAATTATACAACTGTAAAAGTTCATAATTTGGTATTTTAGCATGTCTAAAAATCGGGTAATTGAATCTCATGACTTAGATTGTCCAGCAAAATCAATTTACATATTAACATTGGGTAAATTACACGAACATAACAATTTTTCAAAAATGAATCAAGCCAATTCTAGCATATCAAAAGTAGCAAGCATGAATATGTTGATAGGATTATGAGTCTAATATACACCAAAGTAAAATGCAGTAAGCGTGAATTTGACTATGACTCGTTTTCATTTGTAGATTTACTATCTTAGACACAGGTTATTTGTGTTGCTAAGAGCGGGGTAATGCTGCTTACATCCGACCTTCCTACATCAAAATTTGCAGGGAGGCATTGAGTCAATGGGGTAATGTTGTTGTTGTAAGCGACCACACAAAGGATTAAAATGAAGAAAACAGAATATCCTAATATAGGAAGTAGTAGTATTATAAAACATAAAAATAAAAATGAGAAAGAAGAAGAAAGAGGAGGGTAAAAAGGGAAACCTGAAGTTGGCTTTTACAGTGGTGACATTTGAAGCAAGATTTATGAAAAGCAAGACCATCAGCAAGCAACTGATCCATCAAATACACAGTCTTATCACATGCCTTGCATTTCTGTATTGTCCCGCTAAACGACATCCTTCTATCTTCTCCTTTACCTTAATCAAACCAGATCTATAAACAATCTCCCTTTCCTCTCTCCACCTAACTTTCTCAATCTTCCACAAACTAAACTTCAAATACCGATCTAACCCAAAAAAAACAAAAGATGGGTCAATTTAAAATACAAATAAAACTTGAAAATGATGTTAAAAAGCATTAAATATTTAATAAGGGATGATAAAGATGATGAAAAAGAATCAAGATGAATTTAACTAGGTTGGCCCAAAAGAAAGCATACCTCAATTGAAATGGATTGAATGAAGAAGAAGAAGAAGAAGAAGAAGAAGAAGAAGAGGAGGAATATGTTGGAAGGAAGAGAGATAAAAGAGAGAGTAGAGATTGAAAAAGAAAGAGAATAAGGAGTATATAATACAAGTAATACAG
>JAOWBH010163766.1:0-11085 GCA_028566215.1 Silene coronaria
ATAATTGTACATGATTAAATATTCAATGAGTTGACTAAATTAATTTAGTATCAAAAAGTAAATTTTACATTAAGATATGGATAATAAATAAATGGAATATTAGGTAACATTAAATTAAAAAATTTACAAGCAATGTCGGTTCTATATTGCTCTTTTTTAAAAAAAAAAAATTATTGAGTTTTTTTTTATAATTTTTTGGTATTTTTTTATTGTAACACGTTTTTACATTTTTTTTAAAATTCTAGTATTTTGTACATGTTTTAAAAAATATTTTTGCATAAATCATGTGAAATAAATTGAATTAAAGATTGTGGTGGTGCCAACTTTAGAAAATTAGAATTATCCTAAGGAGATTCCCCATTTTCTTAGTCCCACCATTATGAGTAATTAGACCCGAAAAATTGACTCTACCCGAATAATAAGACTCATACATGATTCGACACCCGAACCCAAGACCTGAGTTTGACCGAACTCAAAATACCCGACTCTATATAAGACTCGGATGCTTATTGTTAAAAACTACTCCCTCTCATCCATTACAATAGTTACAGTTGCTTTTTGGATTATTCAAGGTCGTAGAAAATCTTTGTTATTATTTGTAATATATAAAAGAAAACATAGTCATGCAAGATCTTGTTTGATTTATCGTCATAAATTATACATAAATATCAAATTTTTATAATTTTTAATAATGTGTAACTAAACATATTCACGTTGCAAAATGTGTCTTGTCATGTGTGATAAAGCAACTCTAACCTTTGGAATGGATGAGATGGAGTAATTATTGTCTAAGAAATAACTTAAATCACTTCATCGAAAAATGACCTGAAACAGAAATAACCGACCTCGACCCAACCTCTTGACACCGGAAATTAATCCGACCCCAACTAATCAACCCAAATCCAACCCGATTAACCCGTTTGTCATGTCTAACCGACAATTTCTTAGTCCCACCAGCATGTGTATTAAAGTGTAATCCCCCTTGTATGACTCATGAACATTCATCCTTTATTTCCAACAATTTCTACTGATTTCTTTTATACTTTAACAAATCAGTTTACTAAAATCGCTTCATTTTTGTTAATTTACCAGTTCTTCGCAGTGAATTACTTGTGCATACCATCAATTTTGAGCAATTTCTTTGGGCGATTCCAAAAACAAGGTTAATAATTTGTGTTTTTCTTCTTTGTAACATAATCGTATTTGATTATTGGGCTTGAATTTCCATAGTTTCTTGTAGTGCATATCACATGTTTGATGAAATGTCAAAGAGAAATGAATGTGTGATCTTATTATTTGTGTATCTTGTTTTTTATTACTGAATCAAAGTTGTGATCTTTATTGTGTATTAGATTGAATTTGAGCTGGGATCTTAGTTTATTGTTTCGTTTGTTGGTGGGTCTAATTAGGATTCTGATTTGTGCTGTAGTATCTTCGATTCTTTAGAATTGCCCCACTTTGTAAGATTTGTAAGTTTTGCTGAAGACACGGGTAACATTTCGTCACAAGCTGAACCCATTTAAGACAAAAATGCAACCAGAATAATTTTTATTAAAATGGTCACATTTGTCTGTTAAAATGACATTTGGTCTGTCTTCAGCTTGTGATGAAAAGTGTACGTCTTCAATGAGAATTGGTGTTAATCAAATGGGACAATTCTAAAGAATCAAAGGGAGTAGATTTTTTGGTGCAGTTGACACTTGACAGTGGTTGGGTTACCCAAGTTCAAGCATATAATATTATTTGCTTTTGTTTGTATCTTTAATCGGAAATAGACTGATCAGAGCTTTACCTAATGCCTTTCGGTGTTCCAATTTTTGTAAGGTTTGTATGTTCAGCTGGTGACTTGAAATATAGGATTCTTATTGTCCTTCCATGACCAACCACTTATTCAGGGGAATCGGAATCCGGTGGTCCACCTTGAAAAAATGAGTTCCATATACACATGTAAATCTTTTAAGAGTGTTATCATGCGACAAAAGCATTTTGGAATTGGAAAAAGAGAATTAAACCGAACACTATTTCATAAGTTTATCCTTCGTTACAGCAAATCACGTTTTCTTTATGCTACAAGGACCATTTATCTGTCATTATTGGGATCCTTGTTATTGTAGAATTTGGTATTATTAGAGTATCAAACTTTGGTAATTCAATATAAAAGGGTTTGAACTTTGAAGGGTTTAGCTGGTGTTAGGATGTATGGAGTAACGGATTGTTTTTTCTGAGTTTATGTGACTAGGTGACTGAAGCATTGGTATCTATAGGTTCCATTACCAAGTGGCAGTTTACTTAAGTGCATAAGATGCTTGCATTTGTCTTTTGAGTATGTTCCAACTAGGTATATGATTAGTTAGCTGCTCATGGCCCAACTTAGGAAAAATCGAGTTTAAGATAGGATTGCTTAGACAATGGAAAAGAGAAGATTAATATTAAATGAAGATTTATCTGTATTCTAAAAGTGAAATTAGAAGAAAGACTAAATTATAAGAAATTGCTCTCTAATGGGATCCCAAATTCATCACAAAAATTATATGGTATGCTGTTATTGTTCATAAATTCACTTATTCCTCTAATTATTGTCGTAAAAACACCACCTTTCCTCCATTCACTCATGTTCCTGCCAGAGTCCAGTCGTTGACTATAATTTGGCCACAAAGCATTTTCGGTCCTTTACTACCCCAAACAGCCATGGTACCAAGATTTGGGCAGTTTTGTCGATACGTAGATCTTTCATCAAGGTTTCATTCTCTTTCTTATGTGTCCTTTGATCCCCGGCCTTCTGAATAGCAGGCGGCAAATTTGAGATAGTTTTTTGTCAAAGAAAGTCGGGCATGTCTTCTGCGGATTGGGCTTTGTTGTATTTCATATGCACTTATGTTGCTCATTACGGTAATTTAAGATATAGATACCTATGTCTGTCTAATGTGTAGGTAATTAATCTTCATGTCACATCTATTCTTTCATTCTAATGCATGTATGAAAGTGTTCTTAATTTTATTTTTGGTGCACGGAGCAATATTGTTAAAATGTCAAAATGAGGGTTTTTAGAGCAAAGATGGTCATCTTCATATCCCTACAAAGCAGTCAAAAATTAACACCCATCTCAATTTTGGATGGGGGTCATCTTCATATCACTATAACGCGCTATCTTTTAATAGGTTCCTTCTTTTCTGGTCAAGGAAGTGGCCGATTTTTATTCCTCAATTTTGCCGATGAATTATCCAACAAAAGCACATTGATTATCCTTGAATAGCCATATTGCTTGGCATTCCCTCTCTAGTATGTTTGCAAGTCGGACTAAATTTCTTGTTCCTTTCTTATCATAGATTCTAATGACATTGAATGCTCTTGTCGTGCAAGCTGAAACCGTGCTCATGAATTGACCTATTTAACTTGTAACTTGTCAGTGCTTTGTGTTCTTTTGACTGGTTTTGATGAGTAAATTCATCCTTTATAACTTTTTTAGAACAATATATACCATGAGTTGTGACTAATCCAAAACTCCTATGTCTGAAAGACTAGATTCTTTCTCAAATTAAAGCCAACGTTGAGAAATTGTTCCATCCAATTATTCTACCACGATCTGTCGTCTAAGTTTAGTATTATAGCATATCAAGCTCTAATTAGTGCCCTTTTCACCGTCATTAATTAAGTACTTGCCAAAAAGCGTATTTGAGCCTCATACAAACTATTTTTTCTTTTGATGGTGACAGTGTGAGAAAGTAAATGTTCCATTACTTAGGGTTTACCTAAAAATATTAAATATGAAGTTACCCTGCTTTGGTCAACTCTTCATCTTTTTTGTTTCTAGAGCATTTGTTTTCAGTTTTTTTATTGCTTTTCATTTCTTTTTCAGGAGACTATTATAATGTGCTTGAGGTAGTGCTCTAGCGTTGCACTGAAACAATCTTGTTTATTGATATGATGATGAAGGAAGGAAGCTATGGAATGTGTCTGATTTCATGATTTTATATTTTGATAATCTCGACAGATCTGGGAAACCTAAATGATACCTTCAGCTGATTCTGCAATGCGTCATCTTGATGAAGAAGGATGTCTGCAAAATGAGCTATGGCCTCTTTATGATATTGATTCGAAGAAGTCGAGGTTCCCTTGTTGTTTAGTTTGGGCCCCACTTCCTGTTGTTTCTTGGTTGGCTCCTTTTATTGGGCATATTGGCATTTGTCGGGAGGATGGTTCTGTTTTAGACTTTTCTGGATCTAATCTTGTAAATGTTGACAATTTCGCATTTGGACGGGTGGCGAGATACGTTCAACTTGACAGAAGACAGGTAAAATCCCTTGAAACACTTATTCTATTTGTGCCTTTAATGTATGTATACCTTCTGATGCAAGGCTTCTATTTCTGCTTGCTTAAAAAATTTAGCGCAACAATTCCATTCAATATTGCTATCTGCTGAGAAGAGCTTGTGGCCATGTCACTTAAAAATTTCTCATACAAGTTATACAGTTGTGTGTGTCTTCTGTTTGCTGGTGAATCATGGAAAAAATAAATAACTACTAATGTTACTTTAAATACTTTATTGATGTGAATTACTGCGTAATATGTGAGAGATTGTGGATTTGGAATATGTAAAACTGCTAAAATTGTTTTTTTTTTTTCCAAATTATTAAAATATTAAGAAAAGTGAGTAGGACTGTAAATTACCGTATTTGCTCATAAAAGTCTCTGGAGATTCGGCTGGTGTAGTAACTCTAAGGGCAACTGCCTATTTGTCTATTTGTCTCTTAAGAAAGATTGCCGAAGGCATATTACTGTTAGTATTGTAGCATCAGCTTATTTCCATCTTTCAAATGGAGCCAAAGACTCGTTAGTCTTTCGTTCTGGATTATGATGAAATAAATCAAATGGCTCACTAAAGTATCAGTCCTTCAATGCAGTTCTCGACGCAATTTTCATCTTAGATCATTTGAAAACAGTCTCTTTGTGTTATTTACACAAAGGTAAGATTGCGTGCATCCGACCCTCCCTTTACCCTACAATTTGTTGGAGCATTTGAGGCATTAGGATGATGATGTTGATGTTGTACCATAATTTATATAATTGTTATAGGTTTCATTCAATGGTTTTACAGTATTCTCATTTGAGTTTAAATTTTTTTCACAAGTAACTGACTTAATTTCTTTTAGTGCTGTTTTCCTCCAAATTTATCGGCGCACACATGCAAGGAGCGATACAAGCATCATGAATATGGAACAGCAATATCTTGGGACGATTCTCTGCGCACAAGTATGAATCACTATGAGAGTAAATCATACAACCTCTTTACATGCAATTGCAACTCTTTTGCTGCTAATTGTCTTAACCGGCTATGTTATGGTGGGTCGATGGGCTGGAACATGATCAATGTGGCGGCTCTTATTCTATGCAAGGGAAAATGGGTTGACGGTGTGTCTATCTTACGATCTTTCATGCCTTTTCTTCTTGTTCTTTGCTTGGGTGTTTACATGGTTGGTTGGCCTTTTCTAGTTGCATGGCTTTCGTTCTCCTTGCTCTTGCTCGCTTGGTTTATTGTCGGAACTTACTTTGTAAAGGATATGCTAGACTGTTAGAACATTCAGTTTGAAGTCGAGCTTTGTGGAGCTTAAGCTTGTCGATAATGGTGGCTTTCCTGATAAATATTAGTCATTTTACAAAAAAAAACAATAAACAGCTAATAAATTATGCCAAGTATAATCCGCTTTTGCAACATGCTTCTGGTAATATTAATTCGTCGTTTACTAAATAAGGCCAATACGACAATACCCCACAACTTAAAACAATTTACCTTAAACGCACCCATGATTTCATTGGTAAAAAAAGCTAGTTGAGGTTTAATTAGGTTAAAACGTGTTTTGAATTTGGATTTAATTTAAGTAAAAAAAATTATTTTTATTAATTTAGGCTAAACAATTATTGTGTAAGACTATAAGAGTACTGACCGACGTGTATTTAATTTAATATAACGCTTAAAATTACCTACGTTTAAACTTTTAAATTTACGTCATTCACTTAACATTATTTACCATGGCATTTTTATAATTACTTTATATTACTCTCATTCTCTGTCATTTTATTTATTTAATTGTGAAATCAAGCAACTTTTTTTTCCTTAAATTTCACTTAAAATTAGTTTTAGGCCTCGTTTGATTACCCTTCAATTCGTGGGAATTTAAAATCCCATGAATTGTAAAAGGAGAGGATGTTTGGTTGCCAATTTTTTTGGCAAAAATGTATATTTCAATGAGTTTTGATGCCTACAAAACGAGGGAATTAAATGACATAGCCCCCTAGGTAGTTCAAAACTCTCTGTGGAATTCAACTCCCACATGCGCAACAAAACGATTTTCTGAATCCGTGTGAATTTGTATATAGGAAAATAATTCACATAAATTGGATATTTCAGTGTTAGTTAAATTACTTGGTGAACGAAATGAGGTCTTATATTGATATTTCAAATAAAATAATCAACTGTAGTAATTGCAACTAAAATTTCACATAAGAATAATTTTCCTAGTTTCAACTTCATAAATTTTAAATTGGCTCGTCATTAATTTATTTACTAATATGTTACGAGTGTGTGTTTCTCAATCATGAGCAACACCTAAACACAATTTGACATTTTCATATTATCATCACCGATTCATCGTAATAAGAATCACAGCGCACCATTAACCCAAATACAAGTTTAGACACGAAAATAATATCAATTGTTATTGAAAGAAATAAATGGATTACAAATTGGTCTCTCTTTAGACAGGCCATTTTGGCTATCATTTTCCTTAATAAAAGTTAGGTGTTTGAATAACTCACACGAACTCAATTATCTAAAACCGGTTTCTAAGTTTTTCCTAAAAACGCATGTGTAATTTCCATTGTCCACACATCCCCTTACAGTGAGTGACCCAGAAAAAGGATTTCAGCTGGATTTTCTGGTGCTTCCGCAGCTTTAATCGGGTCTTTTGGTCTCCAAAACCGAAACCGAAACACTATGCTACTCGTAAAATTTGATTCAACAGAGTATTGTCTATTGATAACAAGACTGACAAACACCAAGAACGAGTACAGACTACAGAGAACCACGAAAAAAATGCTGTTGAAACAAATTACAGTGTGTTCCCGATCTAAAAAGATAACAATGAACGAATTAGGTAACACGGAAACGACACCAATCCTATACAAGAAGTACATGGTTTTGGCATATAACATGCATCCAATCAAAAAAGATGTACTCAGGAAGGAAGTCTGGGGTCTCTTACAGGCTGAGCACCCTCTTATTGTCCCATTTCCGACTTCAATAACTCGTCAAAGGCAGGTGTCCGAAGTTCCTCTATTGATGTTTCACTAGGCAAAGAGACCCGAGCAAGTTGGCTCGTCTCGTCAACCTGTTTACGAGGAGATAATCTATGTGAAGTTCACTGTCTAAAAAATTGGAGGATAATCTCAATGATGAGATAGTTTTGACAGTGTACACCAGTCAGAAGGCATTTTCCTGCATGGTCAGTGATCTCTTCAAGGTCTTTCTACACCAGAAGCGTTAATAGCAGCACCGACAACAGTTAACCCTAGAAAATAATAAATAAATCTACCCCTTTACTAAAATGAGGGCAAAGCAAGTTACTGTTCATAATGAACAGTAATCAGGGAGTGCGTTTGGAGTTGATACGCTGCGTATCAGTATCTACATTTATACAGAATGTCCTTGTCTTGGTGCAATTGCAAAATAAGAGAGAAAACGGTTACACATGCACCGGCCAGTCGGCAACCACTTAGAAAGTGAAGAGAGAAAATGGTTACACTTCAGATGCACCGGCCAGTCGGCAACCACTTAGAAAGTGATGGGTGTAGTTCCGAAAGTCGAGTGTAAAAATGATGAGAAGTCTCATAATTGCTCAACATTATTAAGGATAAATAGATGAATAATTAAACTTTTTTAAGTTTGAAATAATTCAATAGCTTCCTACTTCACAAGACCATGGATTCAAATCAATTATTTATTCTTTGTACGAGTATTTTTAATTCAGAAACAAGTTTATGACGAACATATATTAGCATTTTAATTTGTGTTTTTAATTATGGAGTATTGTACTTGAATCTTTTATATTAGAGTAAATTAAAAATTACTTTATTTTAAAATTCAGTTTTTTAAAATTACTCCCTTATAAAAAAAAAAAAAAAAAAATTATTCTCTTAAAACACATTTTTATCAAAATTTGATTCAAAATTCTAATTTAAGCGACTTATTCTGTCTATTTTTAAACTTATGCTATAAATTGGCTAAATTACAAACGAAATAAGTTCATAAACCGACAAAATAAGCGTCTTAAAATTGAATTTTGAAACAATTTTTGATAAGGACATTTTAAAGTAGTAATTTTTGAAAAAAAAAATTATAAGAAAATAATTTTTAAAAACTGAATTTTAAAAGGGAGTATTTTTTAATTTACTCTTTATATTATATTATAATTGAAAGCCGGAATATAGATCCTCCAAATCCGATCCCGCCAGTCCCGTCCTACCGAATTTGTTCCCCGGATAATATGATTCATTAATCAAAACAAGTGTTTAATTCCCCTTTTATTATTATTTTATCATTTTTAATCACAACACCAAAACAGTCAAAATCTGAGAATGATTTAACATAATAATTAATAAAAAATAAAAAAACCCTCAGCAAAACGATATAGAGATTATTCAATCATGGATTTGATCAGAATTAGCATGGTTTGTTAGCATCATTGGGCTTCTTTGATAACCAAATTAAAATTATAATCAAATATTCTAAAATTATTAACAAATTAATAAAATCAACTAAATCAAAATTTAAAAAAGGATGAGAATTAAAAGAGAAGCTCAGATAAATAATGGATAGAGTAAATTCCCTGAAATCCAATAAAGGAGATCTCATAATGAGCTGGGTATTATGCATTTATCATCATAGCAACATAGTGTTATTCTAGATCTTAAATTAATAAAATAGGATCAAATTTTTGTGTCAAAATAATAAAAACAACAAAAATTCATCCAAATAATAATAATAAAAAAATATTAAAAATATTATTTTGACACAAAAAATTGATCATGAGTTTGGATGAATTCATCCAAATAATAAAAACAACGATAAATCATCCAAATAATAAAAACAATGAAAAATTTTTTTATTTATTTACTTATTCAATTAAAATTCATCCAAATAATAAAATAAAAAGTAGTATGGAGGAATAAGATTTTATAGAAGAGTACCATTTGGATCATATATAAAACAATATACGAACGTAATTAACATTAAAATAAAAAATAATAAAAAGTGAGATTAAAAATGAAGAAGCAAATCTAGAAAGCATGAGACTCAAAGAAAAGGTGGGAAGGAGAAAGAAGAGAAGTTGGAGGAGGAGCAGGAGGAGGAGGCAAGCTGTATTAGGGTTGGGAAATGGATTATATATAGAAGGTGGTAGTGTTCATTAGTAGTAGTATAAGGTTTGCAAATGGGCCCAACATTGTGTGTTAGGGACTAGGGTGAGCAAAATCGGATATTCGAAACCGTATCAGATATCCGGTTTTTTAAATCTTCTTTTTTGGTATTTTTTCGTATATTCGGTATCTGGTTTCAGCCTCACTTATTTAATTTAATATTTTTCTTTTCTTTTCTACGTGTGATTGTTGTTTTTTTAGTAACTTAAAATTGTTTTAAAAACTTATAAGGTAAATTGTTTAATACTAATAAGGTTTAATCACCAACATATTGAATATTTTTTGTGATTTATGTATATATTTTAATATTTTATTCTAGAAAAAAGGCAACCGTATCGGATACCGTATATCCGGTTTCATATTTTGCTGATCTTTATCTGATACGGTTTTTAAAGAACTGTTTCGGATATCCGGAAATTCGTATAATTAAGTTCGTATAACTTATTGAATACGTATAAAAAAACCGTATCGTATAATTTTGCTCAGCCCTACTATATGTGAGTCTCGATCATCACTTCCTTCATCTTTTAATACGTCACCCGTTTACCGTTTATGATATTTGAATATTTAAATGGTAAGATAAACACATGATGGAACATTTTTTTTTTATGATAAAAGGTAAGCTTCTCATTAATAACGCCCCAAACTATCAACAATAGATAGATACAATTCTCTTTGGATTATCATCTAAAAGTACATGATGGAACATAACAATGGGACACTATATAACAATAGAGGGGTTTGGTAAACGGTAGGTTGATGATTTTTCGAAATATTGAGGACGTCTAGTGTAAGGACCCGCAAATGTAAGCAAAATATGCGCGCGATCCAAAATAGTATGGCCTAATTTTGAAAATTAAAAAATTAATTAAAATACAGATTTTCACCTTAATATTTAAAAATGCTCGTATTTTTTGCACGGGTACAAAACTAATTTTTACCATGAAAGTGAACATATTTTTTCATTATGATTCATGTGTACATGGATTTCTCTAGGATCTTTTCGATAGGAATTTTGTGGATCAAATTGGTATTAGTGACATTTTAATTTTAATTTTAATTTTAATTACTTGTATTGTTTATTTGTAAACTTCTGCAGTTGAGTGAGTTTGAAATTTTTATTGAAAACCAACAAATTGAAACTACTCCAATCTAATCCAACGATACATTTTGAAACTTTGACCGTAAATACAATAAAAAGTATTAGACTTTGATTATTAAAACAACATATTAAGATTTGTTCCGAAAAAAAAATTCCGTGAAAAAAGGTCGTGTTTACATTGACAAAAGTCTGGTTAAAGTGTCCTCTCGAAAAACATCCAAAATTAGATGTTAGCATTAGATTGGATCAGAGACCTGTCAAACGGGTCGGGTCACACGGGTCAGAATACAGGTCAAGAAATTATCTCTAACGCCTTTTTTATCGATTTTTTTAATCAAAAAAATATTTTTAAAAAGTTTCAAAAATATTTAAACTTAGTATTTTAATCATATTCAATGTTTACAGTAACTATATTGACATAATTTATTCAAACACAGATTTTTTAATAATTATTTTATTACTTAAAATTATAAAAGTTATATAAAATTGACTTTTTAATTGTATTTGTAATT
>JAOWBH010163777.1:0-19746 GCA_028566215.1 Silene coronaria
TGAGATTATTGTTGTTGGATATGAGTTGGCATATCATATTACTATTGTTGTTGGCATGGCATTACATTGGATACCTCAACTTAGGTTTGGAAGGATACCTCAGATTCGTCTGGGAGGGATACCTCAGATTCGTCTGGGATGATGGATACCTCATATTTGTCTAGGAAGATTATTATTGAGTCATTGCATCGCATATGCATTTGCATTTGCATATCATTTATCATTGTTGTGTTGATGTTTATTATCCTACTCAACCGTTGGTTAACCGTGTATTCCATAAACACCTGTGATGGACCAATTATTGGGGAGCAGTTTTCATTGACAGGTATTTGAGACAGCAGTTTCGGGAGCTTGGGATGAGAGTTGAGCTGGAATGACTTAGAAAGTAGGATCACTTAGTTATTATTTTCGCTGCGAGTTGTAATTTGTTATTGTTAAGTTAGTTTTATTAATTTGGAGGTTTGTAATAAGACCATTATTAAAGTTTTATATTAAAGTACTTTAGTTTTGTTTTACTTTGTTATTCACTACCTCAGGAAACCGAGATGGTAACAGTTTCGTTTATCTGAGAATGTCTTGCTAAAGGCTCTTACATAAATGTGGGTGTTACATAGTAATAATTTGAAAATTAGATTGTGAGTTTTTTATTTTGATTTTTTTGTCATTTAATTTATATATGGCGTCTCGTGTAATGTATATATTTTTTTTCCAAAATTGTAGACCGCAAATAAAGCAGGTGACTTACATTATAAGCCATCTAATGATCTACTACCCAAGCATGTTGTTCCTATTCTAGCTAAATATCTTGGCGTTGAGTATAAGGAAAAATTGAGTACTCCTCCGCTGAGAGCTTTGGACTAGGTGGCTGCAAGTAAGAAAACTACCGAGGATTTAATCATTATTGATATCGAATAGGCTGCTATGGGCGAAACTACTCCTACTGTAGTCGTTGGGGAAACACTATTTCAGCAACTCGACGTTGACGAGTTAGATGATATACACATTAAAATTTAGATGACGTAAGTTCACTACTAAAACTTGTCATTATGTGATGTTTATTTAAATCATCAATGAAAATAACATTCTTCGAAATGCACATCGATAAAATAAGTACCTGTTTAGAAGCATCATCGCCGCGGGGAACTATGTTTCTCATCACTATGGATTCTCGTGTCCTGATGTGTTCTCCCTAAAGCAGCATGATTTTACATACGAAACGCACATCGATAAAATTGTTCAATGGTTGATGACGCCCAATAGCCTATGACTTACCGCATACAACGAAAATCGGTATATATAGTACTTTATTATATTGAATCACGATTCTAGTCATTTATTAACACGCTTACATGTATGTATATAAACTAACCGTTCAATTTTCATTATTTCATAGCCAGCATTGGTTGCTAGTGGCAATCAATGTGAGAAAAAGCATAGTGTACTGGATTGACTCTCTCGAAAACCCTCCCTCTGATAAATTTATAAAGATACTAACTGAGTAAGTTTACAACCTTACATTATAATGTCATTGTTATTGTATGACCTTTGAAGACTAGGATCATTTTAATGTCCCATCAATATTACTGAGCCAAAAGCTAATTATAATTTCCTATATATATTTATGAATTAGTGTGTTTCGAGCAATTGGACCATTAACTCCAACTTTTGTCCGATAAAAGTAAGTCTATTCCTAATAATTACTCGTGTCATTTAATTTATTTGTATGCAAGAGGTTGATCTAATTTAGCTTATTTGTACGTGTTTCACGTAATAGTCTCCTCGACAACCAGACGACAAACAATACGGCTATTACTATTGTCGGTCCATGTGGGAGATTATCACCCGAAGATATACCAACATAGAGTCACCAGTTAGTGTGTTTAAATAACTATTTCAAATGTAACTTGGGTTTAATACTGTGTAATATTGCACTTATATATTCTGTCTATTTTGTTCAAGTATATTTTGATTTGTTGTTTCCACTTTCAATCAACAACAAATACCCAACCTATTCAAAGGAAGACATCACCGACATGAGGACTAAGTGGGCCACTTATTTTCTTTCATTACCGCATGTTATTCTAGACTTAAAGGGCATAATTGAATCGACCGATCTTGTGACCTTAGATAATTCGATTGACCTAATAATTGAGTAATTTACATCCCCGGATAATTGACTTAGTGAACCCGATCCCTAGACCTTTTAATATTATTGAATTAGACCTTTAATTTACATCGCTATTAGTTGTTAGAACTCAAACAAACAAAACCCCCACAAATTGGTTACCTTTAAGACGAACTTTAATATTAGCAAATAGTTAATTACCGCTTCCTTATGGATCCGATACCTAACTTACCACTAGCTATTAGTTAGTAGTGAACTAGGTTTACTTTGATTTATGGGACACGATTTTACCCTTATCACAATCAGTTTAAGCTGAAAGTGATCCGCTGATTACCAAACAGCGCGCGCGTAGACCTCACGAAGAAAACTCAAATTTGAAATATCATGTCAATTGATATTTAATTGAACCTGAATGAATCGTAACTCGATTTAACTTGAATTTAATCGAAATTGAAAGAGACTCGTTATACTTGAACAAACACAAATCCGAATCAATTCTACTCGCCTAAACCTGATCCAATTGAACCCCAATTAAAGGATCCTTCTTTTTCGCATATCTTTCCCTTTTCCCAATCAATCGATTTCTTACTTGAACCGAACTTACACTGACCTGAAGTAGAATAAAATCGATTAAAGTAATTGATTAAAATTGAGTCCCCACCCCATCATACCAATGTCAAAACTATAAGAATGGTAGTTGATTAAAATGAGTCTCCACTGAGTCAAACCAATGTTAAAACTATAATAATAGAATTCGATTTAACTCGATTCGAATGACCCAGTGATATCTGTTTAAAAAAAGGGTGTTGTGTGAAAAAACATGACAAGTAGTTAATCAAGAGACGGAAACAAATGGATCAGAAATGGGCATGCGCAGCCACTAGAATGATCATCCTTCACTTCCCACATACCAGCAAAATGTTATGTAACCGTATTAACTGTCACAACTACCAACCCTTAACTAATTACTGTCCTACTTTGCCACGTCATCAACTTAAACCGTTCTCTCTACCCTCATCTTCGTTTACTCTCAACTGTAGTGCCAATGATTCTGTCTCCTCCTCGGCCGCCGCTTATGCCATCCTCGGTGTCAAGCCCGACTGCTCTGCTGTGCAGCTGAAAGCCGCTTTTCGAGCCAAAGTACTTTCTTCTTTATTTATTCAGTTACTAAGTTACTAACTCATGTTATAGAACATGTAACGAGACTGTTGTATGGATATAACGGTCTCATTTGAGTTTTTGTACTCGTATATTAAATTGCCATCATTGAATTTCTTTTTGTAAAATGCAATATGGGTCTTATGGGTTACTATTACTTACCCCGTTTTAATCATTTGTTTACTTTGATTAAAATATCCCTCTCAAAAAAAAAGTAAACAAATGATTGAGACGAAGGGAGTATGTTATTGATTTGCTAGTTGCCATGAAGAGGGTTTCACTGGATTATTGATTACTGTGAGGATTGTTTCATTTATGTGTAAATGAACTGTGGAGCAGGTTAAGGAGTTTCATCCAGATGTAAGGAAAAATGGGCAAGAGTCTGATTTGATGATTCGCCGCGTAATTCAGGCTTATGAGGTACTACTCTCTGAGTTCAGTCTCCTGTAATTTGTATAGTAATCTTTAATTGAGTATCGTGCTTATGTACAATTATCAGTTTTCATCGATTTGGATGTATTTCGATTGCATTTGTGTGTCAAGTGAGATGGGAATGACAATTTTATGCCAAATGAGTATAACCTATGCTTGATGGTTATGCAGATGCTTTCACAGTATAGCAGGTCAGAGATAATCGAAAGGTACGTCCTTGTAAAGTTGTAAGTCGTTGTATCTCTTTTGTGCAACATTGGTAATACTGTTAATGAGCTTTCTGGTTTAGCATTATAAGCATTTAAACCGTTGAAATATGTTTGGGTGTTCCTGTGAGAGATGAAACTCAAGGAGCGATTTTAGGGCGCTTTTGAATTAGCTACCTTTATGCTACACCGTCACAAAGTAGCAAGGGTTATTGATATACAGGGGGATAAAGTATCTATGTTTATGTGCTGTTTCTTGTTTAAGTTTTCTATTATCAATGAAATCCGCGGTAATTGAACATCAAACAATTTGTTATGTATGTTTGTTCAGGAATGGTTTGTGTAATTGTGTTCCTGGAGTTAGTTTCAAATACTATGTTCCGATATCTGTTGGTAGCCTTTATCTAACCACACGTGCTAATAACCCACACTGATTTGCAGTGAATTCTTAGATCCTTTCGACAATCCAGAATGCGAGGCATTGGATGTTTTTGTCAATGAAATATACTGTGTTGGGAAAGGTACACATTTCTCTGAGTTTCGACTTTCATTTAACTTGGCCATTTGGAATACGGAGTATTTTGTTTTTGTATCACTTGCCAAAGAATTGGTGTATTTCCGTCAGCTGCTGGTTTTGTTTAATGAGACTGCAGTTACTAATGAGGAAAGTATTTTATGAAGTGCACTGCTATAAGTATTTATTTTACGGAGTAGTATGTATGAATACAAACTAGAGGTACAAAATTATCAAGGAAACTGGAGCTGTCGGAGAGACTTGGCTTGTTGCAATCATAATTTGAGTGGTGAACCATAACTAGCAGTATTAATAGACAGTAATTCCTAAAGTAGAATGCTGTAAACTTAATACATCTCGGTACATCTTGCATTAGGTAAGAATGAAAGTAGGACAGAAAACAGAATCAATTCCTGAAGTGACATGCTGTATGTTGAGGTAGCAAACATTAAGATATCCTAAAGGCAGCATTAAAATTCGGCCAAAATTGGAATAAGGGCAACCCCGGGGAATCAGGAGGAGTACTATTTATCTTAAAACACCGATATTTTATAAACATGTGTGGTTTACTTACTGAGCATGTTGGATTTGTTGGCACTTGGCAGGATGTCCGTACTCATGCGTCAAACAAGCCTCATATGCTTTCAACTTTTCTTCATCGGGAACTGCACGTGCAGTTTCTCAAGGTTTGTGAATCACTTAAGAATGTCCATCGTGTATCTCAGAAAGCTCAAAGTCCTCACTAATGCTCCACAGATATGACAAGTAAGAGTTGTTATCGCCTTATCGGTGCTCAATGCCTCATAAAATGGTTTTATGTTTGACATGTACAGGACATGGTGAAGACTATCAGGTCCAGTTAGCCGTGGGTCAGTGTCCACGAAGTTGCATCCATTATGTCACCCCGTCTCAGAGAATTATACTAGAGGAGCTGCTTGACAGGTACTCTACTGCCGAATCCAGGGCAGATGATTGCTTCGTAACTCCTGATTGTTACAAAGTTTTACTCGTATTTAACAGCAGTTACTGTATTTTTTCCTTCATCAGTATAGTGGATGCTCCATATGACACTTCAGCTGAAGAGGAATTGCTCTACGGTCTCATTGTCAAAGCCAAGTACGAGAACAATCGATACCAAAAACCAAAGAAACAGCCGAAAGTGTCTACTGAACAAGTTGACTGGTTCTAAGTTCTAACGCTGGCTGCGCAACCATACTGCTGGTATGCTGATCACTTAGGTGCATATACATACGTAGCATTTTCATTTCAGTTAATAGACTATACAACCAGTTGTATTACAACTGGCAGTGCCGCAAATTTGATTCACATTTACTTTAGTAACATACAGAATTGCATTTGTGGGTTAGATTAAAGGGTGCTTGAGCAGTCCAACTCCAAGGAGGGAAGAAACCCGAAAGAGGCCGTCCATAGCATTGCTCCTCTACTCAAAATGAGAATAATAGTTATTTCGCAGATAGGCTGGAAAGTTAATGAAAAGGGTGTGAAAACGTAATGTCTGTATATGAAAAAGTAACTACATATTCGTTAACATATCTTTGTATATCTTTTTGTTATAGTAAATATCTCGTCTTGATACACCCCTTACTGCCAATGGAGATATTATCCGCAGTAGCTAAAAGGAGATTGTCACAATTTAACGACCTTATAGATGACCTCTTGGTTGCGATCCTGCTCAGGCTTCCAGCCAAAAGCCTTTACCGCTGCAAGTCCGTCTCCAAGGGTTGGTTCTCTCTTATTTCATCCTCATAGTTCGCCCGCTCCTTTATCCTTACCTGTCGTCTTTCCAATGTTCCTGCTAACAAGATGCTACTATGCAAAGTTCAAAATAATAACTTACTGCATATTGGACAAGTTTATGTTCTTCCACTCATCCATGATCATCTCGTCGACCATTCCTCATTGCCCTTCACCTTTGATTTCATTCCATCCCTCAGACCTGATAACTACGACATTAGCCTTTACTCCTACTGTAACCGCAGGAAGATTACTGACAGGTTGCTGACGGGCATTCACTTGGTTGGCACGTACAGCGGCTTGGTCTTACTAAAGGGTGTATTTGTAGATCGGTCAGATTGTTGTTGTTATTACTATTATGTCTGTAACCCAATCACCAAGCACTGGGTGGAATTACCTGTGATCCCAACTTCCGATTGTGTTGGTTTCACCTGCTATTATCTACAACAAGCGGATCAAGGAGAAGGTCGAGATTCTAGGATTTGGTGCTGAAAAAGACAAGGTTTACATGGTAGCTCACCCTTATGAAGCGGAAGCTTACCCTTCAACTGTCATACTCTTTGATATGAAAAATGAATCCCAGGAACACATTATCGATGCTAGTTACTTCGACTACCAGTTGCGCTATGTTGAGCCATTCATATCATGTCCATGGCCGACACCGGTTCCACCTTTAAATGGTGGACCTAGATAAGTTCAACTCACTTTGATCATAAGCTGGGCTCCTGATATAATTGCTGGTGAACCATGCCCTGGTATGTCTCCTAGATTAAAAAGTGATGCAGCCTGGACTCGTGATATAATTGCAGCAGGGTTCTCTTTTATTAGCATGGACGAATTAAGGAATGCGGGAATTTGGGTTATTATGCTTCCACTCCTCTTCAGGCTGAAGCAAGGGCCATGTTGGAATCAATCAGTTGGGTTTTTAAAGGAAGGTACCTTCGCCTCGATTATTCCACTGATTGTTTGAATCTAGTCAAGTTATGAGCGAAGATGGTATTCAACGGATAGTAAAGCGTTTATTTTGCAAATTAGGAGTCTCATCAAGTATTTTCATTATTTTCATCGGCTTACTCTTAGTCTTATCCCTAGGAGCCATAATAGAATAGCCCAGGCAATGTACGCTATTTATTTCTATTGTCTCAAAAAAAAAAAGCCAAAGACCTAAGAAACTGCTCCAAGTATCTACTGAACTGCGAAATTACATGTAGTTTTGCACTTCACAAATAATCTAAGATCATACAGACCGTTAAACAGCGTTTGGCGTTTGAGATATCAGGGGCAAATGCACCTGATAATGGCTTTAGGTCTTTAGGAGCACGAGTTGGAACAACAAACAACTCTTAATTTAGACAAAACTGAGTCTGAAGGCACAAATTATGTAGCTATTTAAAATAAGGTTAAGTTGCACTCTTTCCAGCAAACGGGATGATCCAGGAATTCACTTCAAATCATTGTAAAGGTCAACAAACATAAAAAATCTTGCTATGTATAAAGACAGAAAACATACGTATAAATGAAACAACAGATTTTTTTTACACAAATTACTCCTCCGTGCACTCCAATTCCGTACATTTGGCTAATATATGCGCGTATTTTAATCCAATGTATGGAACTAGAGTGAACAAGAGAGTATAATAAACAAAATTAAATACAGTAAACAAAGAAAGTGAATTTGGCAATTGTGTTGTAGCAACCTTGTCATGCAACAATGAATAATAATGAGTCAAGGATTGTTTATCCTTGAAAACAATTTGAAATCATCTCCACAACCGCCTGCAAGTTTTATCATAAATACCTTGTACAAGACCCGTTGAAGGCTCCTCGTCTGGTAACTTGAGAAGACTAGCAACTTTAGTAAAACCCATGTGATCCCTCGCCACTGAATCTTCATTCACTTCTGATCTCATTTCTAGCTTGGAGGGTTTGGGCCGAGATAACGCCCACTGCATTGCCCATATAGCCAATGGACGCATATAGCATAGTGACCTGTACTGGTCATTGGCGTTCCAGGCTTCTGGAGTTTGAAATGCATACCTATGGAATAGATAGAAACAATAGTAAGGATCGAGATGGAGCATAACTATCATCAAGAGTTCAACTGTGTAAGGAACTTGTAGTCACAAAACCCTAGGAGAGAATCATCAAATCAATCTCATTCTTCTGGCCTCATTTGTGGCTCTAAGCTTAACTGCTTCATAAAAAAATATAAAATAAAAAATAAAAAAAACTGTGTAACTTGGGACTCCTACACCCGCATCCTATACAGTCATACAGACATGTTGCCTAATTCAATGCGAATACATAACTTCCTATTCACAAAATGCTTTGGTAAAGTGTCTGATATATATATATACACATTATTTATAAAGCATCAAGATAGAATATGCTCGAACTGATTTACGGTTTGCTAGAGGGTGACCGAATTTGGCAAGCCAGGTTCATAAATGTACATATCAAAGTGACAAACTCGTCTTGAGTCGAATTTTTTATGTGGAGACTCTATCAACAAATGAGGATGCAAGCACATGAACAATCTTTAAAACACAATATATACCCAAGTGTAATAGAGAGATGTTCGAGAAATCAAGTTTAAAATCCTTAAAACCCACTCGAAATGTTTCATAGTCCCATTAGCTATGAATACGTCCTTAGCGATTCACTTTTCGCTCTTTTAGAATGTGTTTTTGACATGTATTTTAACTAAGCCACAATGCGACATGATAGAATTCGTTCTCTAATGATTCACGATTCATAGGATACCCGAGCGAATTCAGTAACCTGTTACATAAACTATCATTCCACCACTTTGTCATGCGGACCTCCCTTTCTATCTCTACTAGGTGAAGTGCCGGATTTGTGAGTGTCAGGTATGAATGCCATACCCAAAGCCTTGAGCATTGTGTCAGACATGTCTCACACTGACACCCACAACTCCACAAGTGAGGAGTCATAATAATTGTGCCCTTTCTAAATCTATCAAATAAAATAGTGACACAAATTTCATCATATTTACGAAATATTGAATGCCAACTAAACCACAATTCAGTAAGCCTCACTCAACTTGAAAGACTGTAAATTTTGCAATAAGAAACCAAATTCATCGAAGGTTGGACAAGCTACATAGTGAGTTGATAAGTTGATACTCATGTGGATGGATTATCAGTGGCATATTCCTTGGCAATGGACATATACCCATAACATTTAAATCATGCATTGAGAAAAGACATACAATGCCATAGATCAGCAAGAGAAAAGGAGACTCACCCAAGTCCTCTTTGTGACCAGACAGCTTCATAAACTCCATATGCAGTCTGAAAACCCATGTCTGTCAAACCTTCTTGGATCATGGAGGCTGCAAGAGCATAAGTGACACCAGACCATATCTCTCTTGACTGCATTGATGACATGTCAATGTTCCCATCAGGAAGCATCCCATTCACAGCCCCTCTCCGTCCCTCCTTTACTTTCATTACATTGAACTCAAAAATACTGGCAAATGCACATTTTGTCTTCTCCTCGTCAACGATTGGTGCTAGCCCACAAGCCTGAGCATACCTACAAACAAGAGATACATTATAGTTAAATTCACACAGAGAAGAAATAATATAAAGAAGAAAATTAATTTTGATGAACAACTCTTCATTTTTATTTTTAAGTTCATTAATTTAAAACCAAATGCAGCAGTGTACCATTGTCCAGCCAATTGATCAGCTTGGATAGATGCACTATTAACACCACAGCTGCTATCATAGTTGAAGTATGAGCCATTCCATAACATCTCCTGATAAACAGACTTGGCTTTCTGAAATTTGAACCAAAAATAATCTTCTGAACCCTTGTCACCGACTTCTCGTGCTAGGGCTGAAGCCGCTTCAAGTGCAGCAACCCACAGTCCTCCACAATACGCACTCACACCAGAGACTGCCCATGTGTCATATGTCTGATCAGGAAACCCCTCATTCTCAATCATGCCATCCCTATCCTTATCAAACTGATCCATAAACGCCATGGCTGCATACACCGATGGCCAGACCGCGTGAGCAAATTTTTTGTCACCTGTGGCTACTACATCCCTGTAAACCTGGAGCACAAATTTTGGATTTAAGTCTTTCCACCTATCAGTATTATAGATGTTGTAAGCATTTACTTCAAACCATGGGTCATTGAGGCCAATATCATGAGGAACGGCCCCCAGAGCTTTTCTTGATGCCCATTTTCCATCATTTAAAAGTTTCATTCTTCTAGTGTCATGCATTAGAACAGCTGCTGCAAAGTCTCTCTGAATGCTAAGTTCAAGCTCTGGGAATAGCATTGCCAAAGAAAAAGATGCATAAAAATGAACATCATAAGTGTTCCACATAAGATACTCGATCCCTTCATAATATAGGAATTGACCAACATTTTCTTCCCCTTCTTGAAGTAAATTTGGGCCAAAAGCAGAATTAAATTTAACTGCCGTATGAACATGCTCAAGCACTGAACTCATCTTCTCAAGGATGTCCACAGCAGTATCATTTTGCTCATTTTGCTCAGAGATGCTTGTAGCAATTGATAAGTCAGAATCTGAACGATCAATAGACAATTCCTGCTCTACTATTGTTGCAAAACTCTGTAATGCAGGAGAACCATCTGCACAAAACACCTTATCTTAGATTCACCTAAAACTTGAAGATACGAGCTTATAACACAAGAAACTTTGGCCACACCTGTCCAGACAGTTCCCCCAGCATTGAGATAATAAAGCTCATTGAAAAGGGTTACTGAATACCTGCAACGGAGAACGTCAAGGTCTTACAAAAATCTTGCTATTAATGGACTGCAAATAAACCTGTCAAAATTAACATGACCTGCAAACTTGCACGACTTTTTTTAGGGTCATGAAACTTTAAACCTTGACCTATGACCCAAAACAGCCTGTAAATTTAAAGTCAGGTTCAATCTGACCTGGCCCGTTTTTGGCCAGAAAATAGGTGAAATCATGCAAATGTTTAAAGAATATAAAATTAAACCAGAATTTAAAAAAAATGTGTGTACCATACTTACTACTCCGTATTTATTAAATGTAGGACGATTACAGTATCATTATTCATTCGAATCATTCCTTACAATACTAACCTGATCTAAAATAAATAACATTAATATTTAAAATGATACAAAAAATGGTACAGGAAAGAGGTATGAAGATGTATTTTTGACCCATATTTCCTAACCGATCCCATATTGACCAGGCCAAGACCCAAACTGCTCAAATTTATTTGAGAGGGCATATCAGCTTGCTAAAGTTCTGACTCACCATTCTGGGAATCGTTTGTCTTCAAGAATAGGCCTCTGCCATGCGTCAATTTCAGACTCCCACTGCGCATGGGCTACAATAAAATTTGTAAGCACAAGATCAGCCACTAGCAACGAGGGATTTCAACTTTTGACTTATCATTATTCATTGATGGGTTTGACGCACTCAAGGGCAATAGATTGGAGGAGAGAAAAATGGGATTAGTTACCTACTATAGCATCATGGGCTATATCTGCAGCTGTATTCCCGGTTGAGCCATAGAACTTTGTGTAACGCCTACAACAATCATAAACATAGTTAGGCAAGAGTGCAAGGTAGCACTTTAACGAAGTAAATAAAGAATGCATTCCTAGAGGTTTTCCCACTGACCTGTGATATGTTCTTCCTTTTGAGAATGTCACCTGAGGACAGTCCCATGATAGAGAAAAGGTGATGGTACGTGTAGCGCCTGATGGGATTGAAATTGAAGCGGCAATTGCAGCACCAATGGACGACCCGGGCTTTGACGGGGCTGATTTCTCAGGACAGTCAAAATTGTCAAAGGATCCATGCTGAAAAGGAATAGGACTAAGTAGTCAGAACTAAACTATAGTAGTCGCAAAATGCACTCCAGCGTTAAACGAATGTGCTTTTTTTCATCACAAAAAATTATTTTCATAACAAAGGATCACTGGAGTATCACAAATTGTAAAAGAAGCACCACACACAGCCTAGCCAACTGTTTGATTATTAAAGCAGCAACTAGAAAGCTGAATTGATGAGCAGAGATCAGGAAAGCAAATATCTGCTTTTTGCTGAAAGTAATGACAATATGAAGCACATACAATCTTTAGGCTCACGGCTCAACCAACAACACATATTTTAATAACATGGAGCCGTTTTCATTATATCTCTAGGCTCACAGCTCGACCAATGACAATTTTTTGTAACTTCGAGATCTTTTATTAGCTCTCACTCCAGAATACGAGTAGAGCCTTATGATTGTTAAATTACAGAGAAAATTGAGATATTTGACGTCAGTTTTCATTCTTCAATAATGATTGACGCAGTCACTCTGAAGTTCAAGACTACTTGCCTGTCAATTACAAATCCCCAACTGACCAAAATACTCGATGCAGAAGTGATGACAAAATGGAAACACATACTCCATCTTTGCTAGATGTACTGTTCACAGAATTGCATAGCAAAGCTATCATAGTTATATTCTTAAGATGGATATGGGGTGTATATGTATATCTTAAAAGTACAGGTACTAAATGATACACTCCTCATCCTAACAAGTTCTTCAGATATTCCTTTTTGGACCATCCCAACTCCCCTTATTAATTCCACCACATACTATATGTGAAACATGGGTTCCACAAATTGTCAACTTCAATTCAAGGATCAAAACAGTTGCGCCATTTCTCCCTCACCCAGACCTCTCTTTTATGGTTGCCTTAGCCAATAATGACCACCATCTGAGGTTTGTTTCGTTGAGAAGAGGATGGGAGGGGGAAGAAACAATAGGGTTGGACATTAAATAAAGATTGGGCCAAGGGGAAAAAAAGGTAGCGAAAGTAAGGGGATGGGGATTGGGGAATGGGTGGCAAAGGTGAGGGAGGCAGCTGTGGTGGTAAGGACTAGATAGTGAGGGAGGATGGTGATTGAGAGGAGTGCAAGTGCAAAAATATTCAGGTTTTAACACCTCCAAGCCCAACATCTTTTCTCTTGCCTATTACGGACTTACGAAGTAGCTTGGTCCTTTGAAAAGAATGTACTCTAAAAGGAAAAGTGAGAAAACCAAGTCACTAACCTCCTTAATCTCTTGCCACATATCCTCAGCAGTAATACCTTCCGCATCACCAGAGATGACAAAACATGGGCACTCTGACACATGGACGCCCTCTTTGTTCTCAGCTGCAATACAAAAAGACACCGGGGGAAATCCATTTGCAGTCCTGCATGTCATTGAAAAATCGCGAAAGGCGAAACTAGAGCAAACTATTGTTTTACAGTGTGGAAACAAAACATCAACGTAAACAAGTTCACTCACTTGTGATTTAGAAGCACACCATGCATGCCATCCTTCATCCTGATATTATATTTGACCTTGTATGTCAGTATACATGCTGGCAGTGTCAATGGAATACACAAGAAACTTTGAAGAAGTAGAAATTGAAGAATTTGGTGTGCTCTTACGTGATCTTTGAGTTATAGTGACTCCCGCTACATCCTGAATCTCCGCCTACTGAATTCTAAAAATAGATCGTAAATCTCACTTAATAATTGCTGTGGTTAAGATAAGTTACCCAAACGATTTCTACGAGTCTTTGACAAAATACAACTTCAGTCAGCAAAGATAAAAATAGAAGGGATGGATGTCTATCATACCGCCCATGTGAAAAGAAGGGTCACCTCAGCAGCTGTATTGCCAGAGTTTGACAGCTGAAAGCAAATATCAAAGCTACTAAATAAGCAAGCTTCCAGGTAGGCTGGCAATGCAATAATAAATCTAAGTCACAAGGACCTCGAAACTTACTGTGTACGTAAATACTGATACAGGGAAGCTACTTTCTTTATAGTTGTGAGGAATAATAGGTGAAATCTGACGACAAACTATTCCGAGTGATGGGTCAGGTTCACCTGAAGTTTTAAAAAGGAAAAAAACAAGTCAAGGCGCAACCGTGCGGACAAAAAAAATAGTACTATTAAAATTTCACCACACATTTTACCATCATATACAGTCCATGCCCTTGGGTAGAGGGCGTAATATGTAGAACTATGCCCTTTTAAATTCCAATCCCAACTTCCAATCCCCGAAGCAGTAGTTTCCCTATTTGAGCCCAGAAGAACAATGTTATCTCCATGTTGAGACATAGCTACTATTACTCATCAACTGCACTTCAGTCTAAATCATTTCTTAATAGACACAAAGGAACAAAAATTAGAAACAAGGTAATGTATGCATACTTAGCCATCTCGGGATTTGGCGGGCATAACACTGAAGAGTATTTTTCACCATTCGAGCGTGAGACAAATACCTGTAGATAAGAAACAATAAATCAGAGACCATTTTGTGGTTGAAGCCAATGGTTAGAGAAAATACCAGAATCACAAGACATAATTTTGTAAGATAAAGCAGCTATGTTACACATCAACAAGTAACAAGGGTGTTGGGTCTCCTAAAGTTTATTTTTGGTAGAGTTGGAGGGAGGGAGGGACGGAAATCAATTGTTAGACAGTAGATAAAGATGCAGGGCTCGTTTACCAAATCAATTTCAGGACAAAGACAACAAGATAGGAGCCAAACTTAATGACTAATAACTATTTTCTACATCGGACAAAGACTCAGCTGTTGTGTTTCTTCCCTGAAGAGTTTGAAACTGCTTACTGCTTTTTATTGCTGATCCAAAATATAAAAGGAAGACAAAATCGTGAATAGGCTCTAAGCCTCCAACAATGCTACATGGCACCTCCTCCCCTCACAATGTTTGCTTTTGGATCACAGTTTCAGGATATAATTATGTGAAGATCAGGGATGACACTCACATTTGAGTGTTTAGTGCTCACCTAGAGTGGAAATGTAGCTAATTGATTTGAACAGAAGAATAAAGTAGTGAGTCCAAATGAATGGAGTAACAAACTGCAAACACAATAAATAAGGAGGTGGGAGAGTGTGCACGGGTCTACATGTATGTGTACCGAAAGAGGTCAAAATGATGAAAGGGTTAATGACCCTCCTAGTAATACAAAGCTAGTTGCTTTCTTTGGATATGTTAAATTTATCGGCAAGAAAGAGAGTACGAAATCTATCAGCTGGCATGTCTGTATGAAAATTGGTACTCAGAAGACACTCTGAATAAGGACAATCAGAAAATTATGTCTACTTTTACATTAATATATTAAAATTTTACACATTTTTTTGCACTCAAAAACTGCCAACTCCAAAGTCCAAAATCCAAACCAATACAAATAAGATTTAGTGTTCTCTAAAGGATTTTAATAGTGAGAGGTAAGTGCTTCCTTTGCATATTTTGTGGTTGATTTACTACTATACTGCATTTCAATGACATTTTTATTCTTATAGTTTACGTCACTTTTTATTTACAGAATCTCTACTGAAGCCTAAGCAAGATCACCTATGGGGTATAATATAAGAGCAAGGTATTACCAGCTTTTTAACGCAACTGAGCCACAAATGAACACTTTCATGAAACTTATTTGGAAACTTCTTGCACAAAACCGCCAATTTAGGAGCACTTACAAAATCACAGTTGAACAGTTCAACACTTCAACCCCCCTTTTTATAAGTTTATATATTACCTGCTTTCCAGCTATATCTCTGCCGTCATTTCTTAAATTAGGCACTCACAACAGCGATGAAGAATTTTGTAAGAATGAAAAACAGACTTACAGAAAATTGGTTTGCCAGAACTGGTTTATCTTCACATGTTCTTGCAAAAAGTTGCCATCGCTGGAACTCGCCTTTATAACTCCGACCAATGCTTCCAGCCCTATACGATGATTTGAAGGGAATAGAAAGATAAGATACTGGGGCATAATTTGTCTCACGTACACTTTCTTGATGATTGGCATTACAAGAGTCAGCATAAGAGAAACCATAAGCGCATACCACATACTCCCTTCTTTCTGATCAATTATGTACATATTCCTTTTTGGCTGTTTCATTCAAATCTAAACACTTCCTTATTGAGTAAGCTTTAAGCCATAAAATTACTCTTATTTATACTCCTTTCCTAAACCAAGCGAAGCAGGTTCTAAGAATGCATAACCACATGACCCGAAACCTGGATTGATCCCACCTGATGTAGACCCTATCCGAATTATCTAGCCCCGTGATTGACCGCACTTGGAATGATCTGAACCAAACCCACTTGACTTTTTTTTGTACATAAACCCACTAGACTTGAAATGACCCAAAACCATTTGACCTGGAATTTGCCGGTCCAAAAAACCCGAAAAGATTAGTTTTAAGTCACACTTAAAATTAACTACATTAAAATAAAAAAAAATTGTTAAAGACTCATATAAATATGTAATGCTGCAAAAAAACACATTTTTTTTGTCAAATTAATACTACTTAACTCGATTTAACCAACGTCCCAAAAGGCAAAAAGACTCTACCTGAATCGACCTATATCCTATACTCCTATAACCGAAAATGACCTTTGAGTTTAAAGTGACTCATACCTGAAATAACCCGGTAACAACGCATCCGAAATAGACCCAAACCCCAAAAACACTCCACCTGAACCGAAAAGCATAACTAACCTGTGACCTGCCCAAACTGACCGAACCTAGATCCAACGTGAATAACTCATAACCAAATGTACCCTTTCCCAAACACCCAACCAACAACCAACACATCTACTCTATGATCACCATGCCAACCATCACTTTGCTCCTTTCTTAAGACCCCTATGTTCACCACGGAGAGCCAACGGCCACAGCCTCACACAACCACAATAGCCACCACCAATGCACACAAACTAGAACAATCAACTTAAACACCAAGCACACCACCAAATACCCGACCTTCGATGCAACCACCATGACACCAAACGACCAACGACCCACACGAGTGGTAGATTAGCAGATATGGGAGAGGGAGGAAAACATAGGTTGACTGGGCCGTGTAAGAGTGGTTGATGGTAGGAACTAAGAAGAGAAAGGGATAAGGGTGATTGCTAGTCACAGTAGTCAGCGCTGAGTAATGGGTCAAGAAGGGAGGATTTCAGGAATTTAGGGGGGAAGGCGCCGCCAGGGACGGTTAATGGAGTCGCTATCGACCACAGAGGCAAGATAAAGTGGCACAAGACACGAGCCTCAGAAACACAAAGCGAACTATTTTTCAAGCATAATTACATTTTCGAAATCAAGTTTCCTACCATTGTGCTGAAACAAAAATTAAAGAAAATATTAAGGTAAATATTCATATGATTTTGCTGAAAAATACTTCATTATGCTTTAAAATATTTTTGTTTGAGTAAGTGTTTAGTGCTGCAACACTTTTGCTCACCAAAGTGAAATTAGCGGAAACTTGATCAGCCAAAATAGAATTAGGTCATACCTCAAGACACCAGCATGGAAATACTACTTCTGAAAATATGCTGATATTAGAAATGAATATGGGTGTTACTCTAAAGTGAACAACACAGAAAATAGATAGTGTCACACTAGATTGTTCTTTTCGAGAAAAACATGGTGTGACAACGATACTCACATACTGACATACTACCTTATTACAAGCAAGACAAACAATGAACTGACCAAAAAGCTTGTGAAAAGAGAGTGATGCCGCAATTCACATAATTCTAATGATTAAATGCTAATTTGCAGTAGCTGAAATTAGCTTAGTTAACTTTTATGGCAATTGATGCAAACATACGGACTTACCCAATCCCTCCAATAGGGACCCCATGGTCAGATGTGACTGTGCGCTTGAAGAATGGATTAATAATTGCACCCTGCAAATTGGAAGGCGCATCAAAAATAGCTGGCATTATATTCCAGACAAGATCAATGCGTAATATAAATCCACGTTTAACAAGGTAAATGAGTTACCCTTCCCTTGCCAGCTTCTTCTCGAACATGACGCCACAGCCGATAACCAATAGGAGCCTGTCACAATTTAAAATGAGAGACTTGGAAATATGCCTTAAATTATCCTACTATCAGCATTGCCAACATTAGTGATTTTACTACACATTAAGAGAAAATGAATGATGGAAGGTGGAAGGAGTAATATATCTTACTTCAACTAATTTTACTTCCTTGATAGAAACTCGATTTGAGAAATTATTTTTAACTTACTTGACTAACCAAATATGGTGAAGAAAGACACTTCCACCAGCGGACAAGCTTACCTGCCGGACATAGAAAATTTGTTCTCCCACTTAGCTATAGTTTTTCAACTTTTCCTACCACAAGAGGCCTTCTTCACATCACTCGCATAACAAGGGGTCCCACTTTCACGCACTTGACTAAAAGTTGTCCTACGTCAGGTGTTCTTGTAATCTATCTCAGCTTGACTCTTCCTAAATGAGATACTCTCATTCATAAATTTGTGAAAAGCTCACCAGTACACTAAATTGCAACTTCTCGAACATGATTACTAGAGAACAAAAACAATAGACTAACTTTGGAGACGCAAAATAAGTGGCCACTGACAGAAGCTATGTCCTCCATTCAAGTAAAACTCGTCACACACAATACATGAATTGACTATCTTCAAGAAGGAACTAGCAAGACTTAAAGCCACGCGTAAACTATAAAACACAGTGGCATACAGCATACTCTATTTAAGAGTCGTAAAATAGAGCAATATACAGAAAATTCAAACACTAGACACAATGCAATTATCTCAGTACTTACTACTTAGGATCAAGTTAGCATACCAAGTGAACACACTCTCGTATGCTTAGACTGAACTGTGAAAGAGCATTTTCATCGTTATCAAGCTTACGCTGCCAGCTCGGTTTTACAGGAATTCCTGGATCAACCATAATCTACACGACACACAAACAAAATCAATCACAATTCACACAACACTCCAACGTTCACTACATTAATTTTTTCCGAAATGCGTCTTGTACTCCGTAATAAACTCAAAACTAATTAATTCAGTAATCCAGACACTTGTTCCAAGTTAAATGCCAAAATCGCGCCATCACTTGACTTTACTACAATCAATCCATCATACATACACGCAGTCAAACCAATTCCAGAAAACCTAATCTCTTAACTACGAAGTAACAACTAACCAAAACAATACGGGAAAGTATCATCTCATTTCTTATGTAATCAAACAATATTCATCAATTCATCATGCTAAATTTCAGAAACTAATTCTTCAAACACAAACAAATTATTGAAGCAACTACAAATTCCGGCGATTCCGATAATCTTACTTAATTTGTAAAAATCAACGATAATTTTAACAAACGCACCTGGTTATAAATTCGATGCGTATCGAATTGAAGTTAAGCTGATTATGGCGATCTGCAGATTTGATCGTTCAATAATTGCGTTGAATTTCTAGGGTTTCGGCGGTAAAATGAGCACCTTTATCGGTGATTGGTCGGATTCTGATTGCTGGGTGCCGGGAAACGTGAGGGACAAGCGAGGGAAGTTTAGTAAGTAACTGTAATTAAAAAATGTTTGATCATGTTGTGTCTATCAACAACCACTCTAATTGTCTTCTTTCTTTTAGGCAAATTTTTTTGTCCCATTTTGTTTTGTACGGTCGATATTTTGA
>JAOWBH010163778.1:0-11084 GCA_028566215.1 Silene coronaria
ACTCTAGTAAGCCAATCATTACCGATTAATGATGATCAGTTGACATTTAGTAAGAATCGTCCCACGTGTATTCTATTATAAGATTTTGATGATCATTTCGCGATTATCGTGAACGCATCATTGTTGAGGACACTTATTCCAACAAATATTGCTTAAAACAATAAGAAATTATAAAAGATAGTCAAAATTACGGGGTGTTACAGCCCTTCTCTTCTCTCTTTACATTATAGACCATGTGCTCTTGCTACCGATATCAACGTGCTTGATCTATTCGACCACGTTAGCTCGAATCCTTTCGAGTAACCGTTACGATTTGCATGACCGACCTCCTTGACCAATAAACAACGACTTAAACAACAACACATTTAATCAACTTGTTTTCTTTGTTAAATCAATGTAATACCCCGTATTTTAAGATAATATAATAATATAAAGATTTGAGATAATTTATATTTCATTTATATTTACATTAATTATAAAGTATGTAAATGGCAATGCCATGACGGAAATAATAACTCGGTGTTTATGGTGGATGGGCGTGTGATGTGTTGGGCTAGGAGGAAAGTGTCGTCTAGTGAGAACTTACTCAATAGCAATAGTACGATAGATATAACAAATAATAGATTAAAATAATAAGAACCCTCGTACCACATGTGTATAAATACCCATCTCATACCCTACCACAATATTTTTGGTTGTTTCACAATAAATACAAAACTGAGAGAGAAATTGAAGGGAGAAACCAGATCTGACTCAGCTATAATTCTGTATCAAGGCTAAAAGGTAAACTCAATAATCAACCTAGTTATTTATATTCATTGAGCCACCATTGACCACCGTGACTGACCTTAGACCGGACCTTGACCACTGTGGGACCCTCTTAACCCATGTTGTGACTGACCATGAAGGTTTGACAACCGCTGACCACCCTAGGATTGGTTTTTATACACGTTTTGCACTGTTTCGTACACGTCTCTTTATGTGATAATTAGACCATGTATTTGACATAGGTATGGGTCGAACCTGGGATGGAGTTGTTTGGCTAGGTTAGTCGACCACATTGGTGGTGGTTGTGGTGGTCGAAGGAGGTGTTTGTCACGGTGTTTGTAGGATGGTTGTCGAATTGTCGCGTTTTGTCCAGGGGAATTAGGGTGTCGGGTTTTGTCAGATTTGTGACTCGTATTGATCTGGTTGGGTCATCTCTTGTGGTGCCTTGTGTAGGCTGTCATGTGGTGGTGTTTTTTGGGGGTTAGCGCGGTGGTTGTGGTGTGTTTTGTTGTCGGTTTTGCAAGTTGTTCAGACGGGTTAGGGCGTCATTTATCCGGGTCATTCTTGGGTTGTTGGAGTTGGGTTTTTGAGTGGACGCGGTGGTAGTGATATCAGGATGGTGGTGGTTGGTATGGGCTGTTGTTGTGGTGTTTGTTGGGTGGCTGTGCAAGGAATTAAAGGCAGTCGTGTTGTAAGGGTCAGGTGGGTGTGTTCGGGTTAAGAGTTAGGTTAGATTGTTGGTTTTCCATGCTTTTTAGGGCTGACATGGTGGGGATTGGCTTCTGGGCACGATGACTGGCATGGTGGCTAAACTGGCTGGTTGAGGGAGTGGTGTTTATACGTGAGATGAGAGATTGTGATTGGGATGTGTGTGGGTGTACAGGGATGTGTACGTGTGTTAACAATTTACACGGTTCCAATTTGTGAGTATGATTATTGTTTTTGGTCAGGTTCTTTTATCACTACGTCGGGTTTTAATTATTATTATTGAGTCGGGTTTTATGATTAAATCGTATCGTAATATTAATAAAAGATTATTATATTTAAGTTATAATAACTAATCATATTATATATGTTTATAATTATTTAAGAGGAATAATAATTAGTTAATTATGTAATTGAATTAGTATATGATTATGTGTGGTTATTATTATTTATTTAGGTGACGGTTTTATAGGGAAAGTTTATTGCTTGGATTACGTGTGAGCTTATTAGGTTGCGATAGGTAAGATAATCTACTTAACTTGACTTGTTATTTGATTATTGAGATTGAATCGTTTGATTATTGGATTGTTAATGTGAGCATTTGAACTTGATATACATTATTGACAATGTTGTTATCATGGTGTTATTATTGGATAATGTATTGGCTGGATTGAGATTGACATTATATTATTCTTGTTGATATTAAGTATTTGTGATGGCTGGATTATAATTATACATGCGTTGTATTGGCTTATTGGGTGTCTCGGAGTATGAAAGGGTGTATCGGAGTATGAAAGGGTGTCTCGGAGTATGAATAGGTGTCTCTGAGTATGAATGGGGTCTCGGAGTATTATGGGTGTCTCGGAGGATATGGGTGAATTAGAGAATATATGGGTGTTTCGGACAATGATTAATGTATTTGCATAATTGTGTGTTCATTGAATTATTATAAGTTGTTGTTAATTTATCCTACTCAAGCGTCTGGTTGACCATGTATTTTGTAAACACCTGTGATGAACCAATTATTGGGGAGCAAATTGTCTGACAGGTATTTGAGATAACGGTCTAAGGAGCTGGGAGCTTGCGTGAAAATTGGATTGGACTAGAAGTCTTATAACTTAGTTATTAATTTTGTTAGATGACATTTTTATTATTCCGCTGCGATTTTTTTAATAATGAATCTTTAATCAGTTTAAAATTTTGTATAAGGCCATTATTTATTAAATTAATTTAAAGTGCTGTTAGTTGTTTTTATTTTGTTATTCACTGCCTCGGGAAACCGAGTTGGTAACAGATTCAGTTATTTGAGAATGCCTTGCTAAAAGCTCTTAGATAAATGAGGGTGTTACAGCCCTTGGCCTTCTTTTAGTGTCATTTTCGCACTTGCATTTTGACACTTCTTATTACACTCTATATCGTCAAATGCATTTTTCGGAATAAGTAAAGCACCATGCTTACCGTTCCTAAGTTCATTATAATGTTCTTGCTTTGAACATCTATTCCTTTGCGCATTTTGAACTACGTTATTGGTTTGATTTCATCTTAACGATGAATACGTAGGCAATCCCTTCTTTAAAGGATACAACCACATTTTTTTTTTGCATAAATAGAAGGACAGTTTTAAAAATAACTGGAATTCGAAAGAATAAATAAAAGGAACATTCTCAAGTTTCTAACTACCTCAACTGTTTTATTCAATACGTAATAATATGTCATAATAATAAAAATGCTGAAAATTAAGTCTAAGCTAGGATTCTAAAAATCCCGCCATTTATTACAATAAATAGTAGCTAATAATAAATAATAAGGATAAAGGCCTATTCTAAATCTTCCATCTTCCCCTTGCCTTTTTTATTTTTCTTATCATCTCGGCCTCGAGGTGGTCGCTCTTGCACTATCTCTGACCTAATCACCAATGGTCTTTCTTGTGGCCTTGATCTTCCATATCTTGTCACTACCATCTTCTCAATAGGAGGGGTCTTCCTTGGCTTCATTTTAGGACGGACAACTTGGGGCCCTGCTTCCCCTTCGATCTCAGACGAATATTATTGCTTGTCTTTAGAAGCATCCTGTTTCTTGCAGTCATTTGACTTTCTCTTCCTTAGCTCATCGCGCTCCTCAGAAGTGCTAGCCTTGGTCCATTGACAGTACGAGTCAGACACTCATAATGAACCAAGAGGGGTGGGTACATACCACATGTTTCTATGCATCCAACGAATACCCCATTCGCGGCATGTTTCTGATGAATGAGCAAGAGCGGTCTAGGGCACGATATCAAGCATTGGAATTTTCTAATTCAAGCCTACCTGTCTAAGGAGCGTCTCCGGGAAAATGTTCACCATAAACTCAAAGCCAGACACACGAATGGATCGTGTAGAGTCAAGTGATAACACTGCGGTTAACGCCTTCAAACGCCATGCACCATGGGACAATACATTTAATTAAGGATCCTCCCTCGCTTTTCAGTTTGTTTTCCCAGTAATTGCAAATTCGGGTGAAATCAACGTTAAAGAGCCTAGTCCTAACTTCTAATCACGATGGAGTGGGGACGATAGCTAAGAACATTAGCTGGGGGCTCGATTAGCCTTAGACTCTCCATGAGCCATATCTGTAAAGGAGCGACCGATTACTAAAGCCAAAGCAAAAAAAAGAGAAAAAGAGAAAAAAGAAAGCAAGGGTGGTCCATTTTACCTGTAAAATAGGAGGATACTTCCAGACCAAGTATTGTTTCTCCTAGAATCAAGCATCATGGGCTCTTACGTAGCTCCATTTGTTGGCGAGAAATTGTAGGTGACTTCTCATATATTTATCCACGTGCCCACAAAAGATGTAGCAATGAAGGAGGCAAAACCCAAAGGCTCTACGTCTTGCGATATATGATAAGGTGGGATCATTCCTATCTATGAACCGGTCTATAAATTCAAACATTCTCACGCCCTTGGATGTCACAAGATGGTGAGACCTAAGAAGTCTCTAAATTTGTTCTTATAGCCCTGGGAACTAGGTGGTACTATGGGAGCATTTTCTACATCCCACCCACCGACCGCGACTATCTCTTCGGGAAATGGGCATGTTTCACCTCCTGGAAATGCGAAAACATGAAAGGACGGGTTCTAGTATTCAAGACAAGCATCAAGAAAGGATTTTAATACCTTGACTTGCTTTAGGCTAATGATAGTTCATATCCCATATGCCTCCATGTCATGCTTTTCTACATTTGTGAACTCATTGACCCACGTCTTGACTCGGGATTCGAAAATATCCATGATTATTTTGGAGGAATATTTTCCTAAGAATTATAAGAATAGGAGAGAATACGAGTTTTGATGATAATTGTGAGTATAGGGGTCGGAGGCATCGCCTATATATAGTTTTTCGGCTTTCCAAATTTCGCTCAAGAAGAAACCGGCCCTGGAGAAGGCACAGTGAATACTGCGACTTCAGGAAAGGCCGCAGCAGTGGTTAAGCCTCTTTCTGAGGCCTTTTCGCTGGAAGGCAGCTGCAACAACTTTCCATATTTGATTTTTGGCGTGTTTTTCCTATTCCTACAGGATCTACATATGCAATTTCGGAATTTTCCTAAATCCCGATTTTTGACGACGGGACCCGCATTTCGAGATATTCCCGCGACATTTTCGACTTTCATTTCAAACTACAATGCACACTTAACCATTTCTTTTTGTTTTTTTTTTATTTTTGGTGGTATCATTCCCCGTTTCGTGTCGCATTTTTTTTTGGTCGCCCAATTTAGTGGGCATTTTTCTATTTTTTTTTTTGTCGACTTGGTCAACATTTACATTTGATCATTCAGCCAACTTCAACTATTATTCTCACATTTGTATATTTTTCTTTTAACTTCGAATAATTCATTCAATTATTTGTATATATTTTCCAACTATTATTTTATTAAGTAGTTTTTGTTCAAACACATGTGTACGTCATTTTATGTGTGATGATATGTCGCGTCATTTTTTGTATTTTTCGGCGGCATAACGGCTGAAATATTGCCTAGCCAAACCTCTGCGTAAGCTAACCTGCAGATACACATTCCTAACAAAGCTCCAATGGCACGCAGGCCAGATATATACATCAAAAAACCCAAAGTAATACATTACAAGGGCTATACATCAAAAATTCGGACTCATGTCTATCATCAAAATCAAACGTTGTCAGACAAAAGGCTATCTAGGTCCTCATAGATGGCCAAACGCTCTTGCAAATCACTGATCTCCGCGTCACGGGCCTCAAGCTGTCGCTTCATACGGTTCGAGTCCTCGCGAACCACCGCCAGCTCCGCCTCCAGCTCACGCTCACGCTATATGTAAAGAGAGGAGGGTCATTATGACTCAACACGAACGGTTTATCATTATCAAATGAAAATAAAGAAGGAAGGGTTCATACCTGTGTCCTCCGACCACCGGATAGAGCCTCTACGGCTGTCGCCCTAAGGCCGTTAGCCATCCGCCATAGCTCGACGTGACTCGACGGTCGCACCAGCATTCCAAGTTCAAAATCGTCAAAACATGTTCATACATATGACAAGAAAGGAAATATGTATCCAAACTGGGGGCTTACCCTCCTGACGACATGCTGCCACTCGTCAAACCCAGCATCCATTACCTTCTACGTAAAGGTGTCTACCGTCGTATGCACCACCGTATCAGCAACTGGCCCAGTGTACTCCAACATATACGGATAAGCTGGGGGCTCGGCGCCCGCCTCATCGATCTCCTATACAAAGATGTCAATTATTATCAAATGGAAAAGTCAATAGCTACTCAAATACAAATGAAAAGTCTCGATAGGTACCACTATCGGCCAGTGGGCTAGCCGTCTCTGAACGAACTCGGAATACTCCAAATCCGGAAGCAAGAGGGCACCGCCACTAGCCCCAGCCAGGTCTGTCATCCTTTCAGCAACTCAAGGCTCTCTAAACATCGTTTGTGGCTGATCGATAGGGACAACGAAGTGGTCACTAGAGCAGTGACGAGCCAAGCGCTCGCCCAGGTACCAAACTAGCTCTATAGGTGTCACTAGAAGAAGCCTCACGAATTCCTAGGCCTAAGACGGTCAACTATGAAGGCTGGAGCTTCCTAATAGGCCTCCCAAGGCCTCTGTGTTCACTAATCCCAAGTAAAGGTGACGTAAAATATAGAAATGAAAGCAAAGGAAATATAAAATAAAGGAAATTACTCAAATTATCCAGTTTCAAGACATTCATCTGCCTCATGCAAGTGTCGTAAGAAGACCGCTGGCTCTTCTTCCGACAGATGATCCAATCCCTCACCACGGGGTACTGCCGGGCTACCTCCACATCCCTCGCCGGGGCAAAGTCAGCAGAATAAGAATTTATCCAAGCGTGCAAATATAAATGAATGTTATATACAATCTTTCGTTATAGCAAGAGTTCTTATATACGATCATTCGTAATTTTAAAATTCAAGACTCGAGATTCAAACACGAGTATTCTTATAATGATCTTTCGTTATTTAAAATGGGAATCATTTTCCATCTATGGGATATTTCGTTTTATCTATATAATAGTGGCCAAATAAAATGCAAAAGATAGATTATATACCTCCAGAATGAGTCCAGGACCGACAATAGCAGGAGAGGTACCCTTCTTGATCAGTTGGGGACGGACCATGGCTCTCATACACCGTGTGAGGACCGAAAAACTAGGAGTAATCCAGTCGAAGTAGCCCAGGATATCCAAATCGGCCAGATACGAAAGCAACTTCGTCGACAGTCGTTCCCATAGTCACCAAAGTAAATCGATGACAAAAACCACCACAGCCACAACTGAGCTCTTTGCTCCGGAGTGCATGCCGGAGGGGTCACCTGTGCCCCACCCGTCATCTGGACAGAAGGTGACCTCTTGCCATCAAAGTAGTGTCTCATATATGAACCGGGCGCCAATCCAGGCACTCTAATTGCGGCCTTAGGTATGTTCCAGCTTATCAACCTCCTGGCCTCCGCCGAATCAGCTCGCATAGCTGTCTCGGGCCACATCTTCTCCTCATCTCCACAAGGAAGGCCGGAGATCATACCGAAATCCTCTAAAGTTACCCCGATCTCACTAAAAGTCATGTGAAAGGTCGAGATCGTGTCCCACAACCGATCCAAGAACGCCCGAATCAGGCACATGTTAGCCCGAATCTGCTTTGCTCGAATCTCCACCCAAGCTCTCACCAATGGCCCAAAGGCGCTGCGATCAATAATAGCTATCTCCTTCTCGGTCAGCTTACCACAGGACTCCATCATCGTGGTATAGTAAGAAAAAGACCAAATGTTGCCAGCATCCTGCACATTTCAAAGGTATAAATATCGAAATTTAAAGAGAAGAAATCAAAAGAAAGAAAGAAAGAAAGGAAGGAAGCAGAAGGAGGAAGCTTACTATGCTCCTCGCCATATGACACGACAAGTGTCTCTCCGCTACCTAATTGAGATGACGATCATCCCATTTCTCAGCCCAACCTGGAGCCGGGATCAACTGACGACCCCTACTTTTCATCGTCACCATCTTAGGCATCTCCTTTTCCTCCTAGACTTCCGGGATGCCTATATGAAGGATAAGAGCACGCTCTATCTCATACTCATACTCCATAGCATCGTTGTCGTGACCCGAGGTCGAGGCTACAACTCCTGTGGATAAAACAGCCACAAACAAGAGCAAAGCAGTGATTTCGAGTCATTTTACGAGTTAAATGCATTCAAAATCGACATTTCACGTTCATCACACGTTTCTACGTGCCTATGACAAGTCTCGCATCGTAGACGAGTCGAAAATCTGGCAGCATTTCGTTTAGAATGTTACCCTTTGCCAAAAAGAAGTATCCCGGAGGCACGATAACAAGCTGCAAATTTGATTATATACAAAGTTTACCCATTATCTCGGGATTCCAAAACAACAAGTTTCATCAAAATCCGAGGTGTTTCGTGTCATTTTTGAGTCATATAATCGGTTTTGTATAATACCGTCTCAAGCTAGTCTAAATGTACCTACGTTAGACGAAATTCGAAGTGAATACATGGGTATGCTCCTAGCATAGCCAATTACACATTTCTAATGTCAAATTCATATTATAAATTCATTTGGGATGAAACCCCCAATTTTTTAAAATTTTTGGGTAAAGAACCCTAATTTTCTAATTCAAATTCTAGCTACAAAGACGAAATTAAGCAAAGACGGAATACACACCTAAATTAGTCATGATTTATGGCGTGATTAAGTGTGAATTTGGATGATTTCTTCGAGTTTTTAGTGAAGAATGTCGAAAGTTTAATTGTTTTGAAACAAATGAGCAATCGCGCCTGAAGTTTCTGTTTTGCTGAACTTAGGTAGACTCTGGAAGAGTCGCAGCAAGGGCTACGCCTCTTCCTCAAGTTGCAGCTCTTGATGTGCCCATTCCCCAACTTGTTTCCAGCAGCCATTAATTCTCGCCTTTTTCGAAGTTCGTCATGAGTTCGTTAGGTGTGGGTCATGCTTCTTAGCAATTATTTTCGAATTCGCTTATCCGGATTTATTGATTCAGATGTTTTAAGGATCTTTCCTTTTTTGGATCGGTTTTCCGATCTGGTTTACCATAGCGGGTATTCCCGAGTCCATTTTTTAATTACAAGCATCATATTATTTCCCCAGCGAGAGTCCTTTGATTTTGACAAGTTATCGGATTTTCAGACCATTATCGTCCTCAGTAAAGTCTGCTTGATACTGACGCAAGCCTACCCAACACAAGACAATTTAACACCAGACACTACCACATATGCAACTTAACGCCAGACGAAATTCTCTTAACACAGGCAACTTGACGCCAGACGAAATTCTTCAGCAGTTAGCCTTTAAGAGATCTTAAGTATGTTTCTTCTTATGGCTGGCGAGCCTCCTTACGTCATAGCTCAGGTTGTAATTTTCGATTGACCTGCGGGCTATACTTTGACTTTTGCCTTGTACTAGCCTCAGTCAAAGTGGGGGCTCTGTAGATACCTCATTTCTGCACCTCCCGACAAACATCCGGTGACGATTGGCCTGCATGTTTAGCATATGGTGCAATTTTATGACATTTAATAAAACCGTCATCAATTGGTCGCTCAAATACTCGTGTCCATCCCTTGGTCGTCATCTAAGTGCCGATACGGTCGTTTTGGCAGTAATTAGAGTTCATTTGGAGTCCAGGTAAAAAACTGTCTTCATTTTCTAAAACCGTCTCAGCTCGAGTCGGAATATTATGGAATTCCATCGCCAAACATTAATTTATTATATATTACGACAAAAATCTTGCCTTGCAGAATTATGAATTTGTATATCTTCCTCTTTCCAAATCCAAACCGTAAAATCTTTCTTGCTGAACAGGTAACACTTGGAGAGATGATGCAACAGGTGCTGCGCCTCTTGGAAGAGCCGCAGTGACTGGTGCGCCCTTTCCTGGCCTGGTTTCTCAGCTGATCCATCTTTCCTAAACCTTACCTCGTGTTTAGTATAAATAGAGGCCTTCATACATCATATTCTTTACGCGAGTGTCCGCCTTTTCTTCTCTCTTTGCATTCTAGACTACGTGCTCTTGCTACCGACATCAACGTGCTTGATCTACTCGACCACGTTTGCTCGAATCCTTTCGAGTACCCGTCACGTTTCGTATGACCGACCCCCTTGACCACTATACATCGACTAAATACAACACTTTAACAACTTGTTTTCTTTGTAAATTCAAAGGCATCGTCATAATACATTAATCGAGTCGAGTTACCACTAAAAAGACGTTTTTGTTAAATCTCGCATCGCTAATATGTAAGTATGAAGGTGTAAATCCCATATTTATAATCTTTTAAATTTATTTATGTTGTAATTTTGCTATTCACGTCATATAGATGCCAAAATGTCGCTTTTTATTAATTTAAAACATCTTTTCAAATCATTTTTTACAAAGTCAGCAGAGGAACTGGCTGGAGAAGGGACACACCAGGAGATGCGCCTTCTAGAATTAACGCAGCACTTGTTGCGCCTCTTCCAGAGGCTGCTTATCCTCTGGTTCCTCCTTCTTATTCCTCAAGCCCTTTTCTGGTTTCGTTCTTTCTTTATTTCTTCCAATTTTTCCTCTACTTACGTTCACTCCTTTTTTATGTTTCCCAATTGTTTTTATTTAATTCTTTTTCAACTTAAATCATTGATTATTACTATTGATTGGTTTAAAATCAGTTCTGGGTTCAAGAAGTTCGAATTTCGCATATTGAATTTCTTTAATTCGACCATTGTACAGTTTTTAGCTTTAGTTTCGTTCATTTATTCAAGTCTTTAGTTTTAATTCATTCATGTTTAATTTTAGGTTGTAATTTGAATAATTCGAGTTTTAATCGGTCTTTGTTCTTTTAAATCCGGCCATTATAACTTGCAATTCATGTGTTAAGAGTCTGGTATTGATTAAATCACTTCCTTTTGAGTCGAAGAAATAATTAATCGATTAAATTTACTCAGTGATCGTAACAATTTGCGATTCTGACTTTCACAGCCAGAATCCAACTCGAGAACAGACGCAACAAAGGATGCACCTCTTCCAGAGGACGCATCACTTGCTGCGCCTGTTCTGGGTTGGTTTCAACCCATGAATTCTAAT
>JAOWBH010163789.1:0-11084 GCA_028566215.1 Silene coronaria
GGCATACCATAGAAAATGTTTGCCTAGGTAATTTATAATTTCGGCTATTTATGGCTTTATGCCACCTCCCTTTTCATTCATTAGTAGGTTCAACTTGTTTTCCTAAATTTACCAGGAAGATTGCTTTTGAAGATGATGAAGATGAGGGCATTGTCCAAAGAGCATGGGATAACCTTTTGGCTGGCAGCATTTTGATATATTGTTTGTGAGTGCTAGTATTCATTTTCTTTCTCATTAACTTCTATGTATACTTACAGTATACAGTATGACCATTCATTGGTTATTATTAGTCCTTCAGATTATTCTGATTTTTCTGTATGATCCTTACTAGAAAGCATGAAATCGATGAGGACTTGGGCACTCCTCTGAGAAATCATATCATATTTCCTGGTGATGATAAAAAGGAGATCAAACCGTTAGCACAGAGAATTATGAAGCATAAAGTATTGCAGAAAAACAAAAAGCCATTTGTAGCACCTTCTCGACTAGGACATGCTTTTGAGTCTAACAGGTCCCTCCCGGATAACCATCCTTGTAAGACTGATAGGAAAATATCTAAACCGCAAGGCACCAACACATTGAGGAACATGTCCTCGGAAAAGAAGCCCAGCTCCACAAAAGTTGTACGGAAGAATCCCGAGGGATCCGATTTGGCGAAGCCTAAAACAATTCGCAAACTTGCAGTTGAGAAGTCTGTAGTGAAACTAGATTCAGATTCAGAGACAAGGTAATGTTCTATCCAGTGTTTACCCTTAGAAGGTCAATATCTGCTGGTATATATTATGTTTTATTGAATCTCCATGCCAATATTATAATGAAGATATCTGTGAAATGTTTCGATATAGGATTCTCAAATTTATGGAAGACGCTTCTTCTAAGATCACCTTGGATGACGTCATTCGGAAACATGAAAAATTGATCTCCAGTCGTGTATTCAAGCAGAGAATGGATCCCTGTAGAAGTATAACAGTTGGAAAAGTGGAGAGATGTACAAAGGTACCTAATCTGTCCATTTGGTAATTAAGCTTAATGCTTTCTGGTTTTAAACCTAGCTCTGGAGACCTTAATATATACTGAGATAAAATTTGAAGGGGAAAGGTGAATGTACTCTGACGAAGAACTGATAAGTTTTAGCTCCTTATTTGTGGCAGCTTAAATGATGTTTGGACTTCATTTTTGAGTGTTCTACTGATATACTCCGTTCTGCAGTTAATCTATAAGAATTTGAAATTTTTATTACAATCTCAATTGCTGCAAAATGCACTTCATAGACCTATTATTCTAAGATGCTCTTTTTAAATTGCTTTTACCCCCTACTTGTAAGGTATTCTACCACTGTCTTTTTATGTTAGAGGTTATTTGAAGATTATCTTTTTGCTTTGGGCCTTTCCCATATGGTTAAATGTTTCATCTTGGACTGACATGCTGTTTTTTTTCTTTTTTTTTTCCCCTCCCTCTCCCTATTCATGTAGGCTGTTCAAGAAGCTACAAGAAAGCTAGACGCAGGGGGGAGGGTTGAAGACGCAAAAAAACTGTGTCAGCCACAGATTCTTGAACAGTTGGCCAAATGGAAGGTGTTTTGTTTATACTTCTATAGTTCTATGTAACATTTCTAAACTAGTTTGTTTTCTTTATCTTCTTGATATTGCCTGGTCTGGAGCTTAATAACCATGAAACTTGTGTAGTTCGTTGGGGCCATGGTCTTAGTGGAGTTTCTCAAATTTTTAGTCGTCAATCAATGTGGCATCAAGGGCTACACTTGAAAACACAAGTCGCACACTTGCACTTGACTCGTATGAACATACTTGTTTTGTACTAGTTTTATCTGTAGGTGGATTTAGATTGTATTTGTGTTTATTATTCCGTCCATGGATGGGCCATTGCTTTACAATAGCCAAATTTCTCTTCTGACTCTAATAATTTTTATGTAATTAAGGGGAAGAAAATGTTGTAGGAATGATTTTATTCACCTTCTTAGGAAGAATACCTTTTGGAAAATTGTCTTGTTTAGAAAATTAGATAGACCAAGAAACATTATTCCAAGGTTTTTATGCGATAAAGATATGCCCCATAAATTAAAGGGAAAATTCTATCGCACAACAATTAGGCCCGCCCTACTTTACTGCTCCGAGTGTTGGGCCGTGAAACATTGTCACATTCAAAAGATAGGTGTGGCGGAGATGCATATATTGAGGTGGATGTGCGGCCATACCAGGAAAGATCGATTAAGAAATGAGACGATTAGGGAAAAGGTGAAAGTGGCGCCAATAGAGGATAAGATGATGGAAAACCGACTAAAAAGGTTCCTAGGATTGAGGGAGACCAAAACATACATGACTGAGACTGATAGAGCACGATATAAGATTTCTCGGGCTTGAATAGGGAATGGTGACGGAGAGGGCACAATGGAGGGAAATGATACATGTGGATTTTTAGTATCTGCTATTATTTGAAATATTTTTTTAATTTAATTTTTCAAAATTCATTTGTTCCTTTCGGATTTATTACATGTTTTTACCAAAACTTTCTTCTATAATAATATTTGGTTTACCATTATGTTTTATTTCGATTTTCAAAATCAATTTAATTTATTCTCGATTTAAATTCTAAGTTTTTTTTTTATAAAAGAAATCCGGGATTCGATTTTAGAACCTATAAGTTTACCTTGTCTTTTGTACTATGTTTCACTCCCCATTTGTTTTCCACTTTTCTTATTCTATATTTTCTCACTTTGAGGTGTGCTATCACACCCATGGACGGTTCTAAAGGATGATTCATGTCAGCCGACCCCAAATCATTTTGGGATTAAGGCTTTGATGATGATGTTGTTGTTGTTGTAATGTGCTGGCCTCCTCAGGGACATGTGAAGATGCTAGAATTAAAATAAGTTGAAAAGTTTTCTCCACTTTCTAAAAGAACTATCCACAAAAAAACGAAGATAGGTTGAACGATGCCATGGGTCTATCTCTCATTTTGTCGTGTCGGCTAAAAAAAACTGGTGCAAATGAGGGTGCTGTGCACCAAAATACGAATTTACACGATTGCCTAGACAAGGTGTTCTAGAGGATAGAAACATGACTATTATCTCCATTATTTTAGTTCCATGCTATCATTTTCTAAATTTCTGTATTCACTCTTATCTTCCTAGCACGTTTCCTTTTTTTTTCCTGAGATGGTAATTGAGATTCATTCTTTTGCTTTATAATTATGCTGGGTTGATATTATTATGAGTAGTGGTGAGCAACCCCAGGACCATGTGGAGACGCCAAACTTAAAATAAGTTGAAAGTTCGCCCCGCTTTCTAAAAGTACCTAGTGATATATACGCAAAATAATGATACGTTGAAGGAAGTAGGGGTCTATTTTTTTTTTCCTTAAAAACCTAATCTGTGCAAATTGGTTTGTGAGGGAACTGTGCACCAAAAATACTAATGTGCATGATTGACCTTGTCACGGTGTTGTAGAGGATAGGAACATGACTATTTGCTGTGAATTTCATTGTATCCTCTTCTGAATTTCTGTTTTTGCTCGAAACTATTTGCTGTGAAAACTATAGTGTATCTTCCTAGCACATTTTTTTCTTCTGAGATGATAGTTGAGATTCATCCTTTTGCTTTATAATTATTTTGGGCTGATATCATTATAGTATAGTAGCTGTAAATTGTGTTTTAAAGTCTTCGGGTTATATCTTGAATCTAGTACGTATTTTTTTACTCCGATTGAAATCTGATGTGAGACTCTTTAAATCTAGCATCTTAAATTCAATCTCCGACGTTTCGGCAAGAGCTGCTCCGTAATGATATGATATTAATATGTGTTAGCTCAGCTTGTATTCAGATTAGGAAGGCTACTAAAGTCACGAGCTGTATGGCGTTGGTAGCTGAAATAAAGTAATCGGGCTATGAGCTAAATAATTTTTGTTTGTTTTATCTATGGTGCAGGGCAAGCTAAAAGTCTATCTTGCCCCGTTCATTTATGGTATGCGCTATACATCATTTGGTCGCCATTTTACCAAGGAAGACAAGCTTAAAGAGGTAAATAATTTTTTTTCAGTTTATCTTCTTATTTTTGAATGTCATGGTATATGGTGTTCTTTTGATGAATTTTATTATGGCTGTGGACAAAGTGACGAACAATAATTTTGCCTGAAGATTTAATTTCGTAGTCTTAGTTATTTTTTATGCTTGTTTGTGCACGAGCGCGCATATGGGTATGTGCGTGTACGCACATATAGCCAAACATTAACCCTCGTGTGCTGCTGAACATTACTTGTAAGTTGTAAGTGATGTACTTGCAATTTTACTGTCATGTCAAGATTGAATATATAACGGAAACTGAAGCATGATTTCTTTGTGAGTTGAATTGCATTTTGTTCACAATTTAAGGAACTTTTGCCTTTGTCCTGATAAGCTTCTTCTGCTACTAAAGGTAGGACAATTTGTTTGTGTTTTTCATTTGTTGTTTGGTAAATAATAAATTCTGCATACAGATTTGTTTGGATTTAAGATTTTGCTTAATAGAAAAATTAATGTTAGTTTTAATTCCAAGAAAATGCAATTTTTTTAATGTGTCAATTTTAGTGCCACAGGCCCACATGGCCTTCGAATGATATATTATCTTGTGTTTGATGTGTACTAGAAGTGATGGGTGTCAAGCTGTAGGGTTTTGATGACTTCTCCATTCCCTGATATACATAATACATTGGCATTAGCATTCATTTTTGTTTTTTCATTCTCACCCTTACAAATTGTAGTGTCATTTTTGTCGGTTTTAAGTATATAAAACATCTTACTTGATATGGCGATTTCCCACTCTTGTATAGTTGTATGAGACATCAAGGTTATTTATAAGTTTATACGCGTTGCTACTAAACAGGGTATTAATGTTGTAAAGATTTTAAAATGGTTCCCAAATTTCGCAGCTGTTAAACGTGAACTCTGTTGAAACTTTTATATGCTATATTCTTACTCAACTGGATATTTTTGGCTTAAGCTCACATTCTCTCCAAAATCTTTGTGCTGATATTCTAATTTATGCACAGATTGTTGAAAAGGTTCATTGGTACATCAATAGCAGCGACACGGTATGATCATTTGTTAACCCCGTTGTGATACTTCTCTCGAGATTGCTCATTGCTTACCACTTTTGTTACTATCATACAAGCATTTTATAGTAACAACATTGTACATCTTTCGTTTATCGAAAAGATTACTCCTGATATAGTACCAACTTGTCCTTTTGGTTTTCGACACGGTGTCATTTGTATCCAGGCTCACTTCTTGATGTCTTTGAATGAATATTATATTTTTTTTTTGGTTAAACGGAACATTCATAAAATTAAATCGGTCTTACAAACATGTTACCATCATACACAAGCTTACAATCAAGGCCCACAAAATCAGGCCCCCTACCTAGTTAACATGTTAATGACAGGGAACACGCTAATGATCTTAAAATAGACAAGATGGGGAAAAAAATCTTATGATAATATAATTTCTCAGGAGAGATAATTTCCTATTTTGTCCATTTTTGGATCATTAACATTTTCCTAGTGGGTTCATGTTTAGAAAATCGAATTTTTTGTGGTCTCCACAATTTGCTTCGGACCACCTTTTTCTTGAGATAAGTCTGGTCCTACTTGAAGATGGTAGCTTTATGAGTTGCAAGTTTCCAGATTTTGGTGGTCTGATTAGTAATTCCATTCTGTACAGATAGTTGATTTTTGTTGTGGAGCTAATGATTTCAGCAGGCTTATGAAACAAAAACTTGAAAGTACGGGGAAAACATGCAATTACAAGAACTATGATCTTTTCCGACCTAAGGTGCGTTTCTTATTTTCTCTAGTACTTTGTATCTTACATTGATATGAAGCATAAAACTGTTTTGGGGTTATTTAATTGCTAACGTTAGTTAAATCTTATATCTAGTTGTGATCTTGAAGTGAGTTACTTAAGTACCTACGAAGTTCACAGCTTTCATGCTAAATTACTTTCCTACTTTGGTAGAGATTATGCTAGAACAATGGGCTTAAATTCTAATCATGAACAAGGACTAATGAGTTTGGTTCTGTTGATATGTGAAGTTTGTTACCTATGTCTAAAATGGAGTAGATTATTGTTCTGTTAGACTACAGGACAGGCTCTTTCGCTGGGGCCTGGATTGCAAACTGACAAAAGCAGTGTGCCTTTCTTGTTAGGTGGGGAAACGCATTCTAGTCAGATTTTATCAAATGTATTATAGAGATTCTAGGTCTTCTAGACAATGTTTGAGAGTTCAATCATTTCATTTGCCAAACTGTTGCAGAACATTTGAACAAAATGGCTATTCAGACTCAAAAATACCAATAATTTTTTTATTTTATGATTTGGAGCACCCCTTGCCAAGCCATAAATGCGAACTCCTGCACTGCATCTTTTGTTGTTAACATTTGTGGCCCGAGCCTACTTTATAGTATAATTTCTAGGCTTCACATTGCTGTTACCTTGGACCATTTTCTTGGGGCTTGACGTTAATATATAAATACTGGGAAAATGATTTTGCCATTAGGGAACTCTTGATTCTTGAAGTTTTTGAAATAGGTTGAGCTGCCGATTCTTTCACATGCATTACACTGCTGTTTCCATGTCCTAGTCGTTCTCTTTATAATAAGACCAGTATCAACCATCCTTTTCTTGGTTTTTTTTTTTGCGAGTCTTTTGCTTCAAATATGCAGCAAGTGATTGTGACTTGTGAACATTTTTCTTTCATCTTTTACAAGTGCAATGATCTACGTAGGGTGTTTCTTGTTTTGACAAACAGTTATCTTTGTAATTGAAGGATATCCCATGATCATTTCTTAAACGAACTTCAAGTAGTTTTTAACAGAGGTGAGTAACAGGGCAGCAAGCTCTAATAGATTTGGAACGTTGTTGACCCTGTAGGCACTCTTATGTGTAAGCAGTTTTTATCCTAGAGATGTCAACTTTCTTCACCAAAGAGACCCACCTTATCATTTTCCTTTAAGTTATAAACTAATTACCTGGCTGTCGTATGTGCTTTAATAAATCGTTTCAATTTCCAGTGACGCCATAGGTTTGCTATTTCTTGGCTTTAGAGTAGAAAGGAATAAGCAAAATGTCTTAACAAAACTAGCTGCGCTTCCTATTTTGTGAAGAAGCTTTGGTTGAAAGTTGAAACTATTCTTGACGCAATTTTCACCGCGGGTCATTGTAAACAGCCCCTCAGTGTTCTGTTCACTCAGCTAAGGTGTTCACTGGTTCGGAACTGGACCGGACCGTTGTAATTGGTTTAATCTGGAGACTGGCCATCCTCTTTCTCAAGACACGGAGACCGGATTCGTCCGGTCCCGGCCGGTCCGGTCCAGTTTACCGGTCTTCCCCAATTTTTGAATAGCTGTAGAGGCAGCTGGATATTGTGATATATCATATATGTCTTGTGCAGGATGACTTCAACTACGAAGAAAGAGACTGGACCAAAGTTCAACCCAAGGAACTGCGGTTGGCAACTGGGTCTCAGTTGGTGAGAAATTTTTCATTTTATATATTAATTTTCATGGCTTTTTTGGTGGTCGTCTAACTTCAGGTGCTCTCATGTCCCACATTATGTTTTTGGTTATACTGGTGCAGATCATGGGTCTTAATCCCCCTTTTGGGGTGAAAGCAAGACTTGCCAACCAGTTCATCAACAAAGCCTTAGAGTTTAAACCAAAGCTCCTTATTCTTATCGTTCCTGCTGAGACAGAAAGGCAAGTTCTCTCGTTTGTTTTAGCTGGGTTCTCCTTCGTTCTTCTCGCTCCATGCAACATGTGCTCACATGTGGAATTTTTTTGTTTAGGTTGGATAAAAAGAAATTTTGCTATGATTTGATCTGGGAGGATAGGAATAAATTTACAGGAAAGGTAAACTGTAAAGGTTTCGTCTGTTTTATTCTTGGGTGTGTGTGTATATGCTGACGGGCTGGCATTTTACCTTTGCAGTCATTTTATCTTCCTGGATCTGTTGACGTATTTGATAACCAAATGGAAGATTGGAATGTTGTGCCTCCAATTCTTTATCTATGGAGCCGGCAAGACTGGACTACTAAACACAAGGCTATAGCAAAAGAACATGGTCATCTACAAGAAGGAGAAGATGAGTAAGTTTTAAGTTCGTACTGATTCTTGTCAGCTTATGCTCTTCCTAGTAGAATTGGCTAAATGATACGTAATTTGAGTTGTGTAAGATTGAGATTGGTGAGCTTTTTAACGTATAAAGTCAACCCTTACTCTCTTAAAACACCGTTCTATTTAGTCCAATGTAAGTATAAAACCTGCCGGCGAAGTCATTTGCCCTATCCTTCAGCTAAAATATTACTAATCTGTTTATTTTCAAATATGGCTTGGGTTCTCATGACAGTATTATTAGACTGGCCCATATGAAATTTTTTGAAATTTAAAGTTCAAAGGCTTGAACTGGGCTAGTTTTGATGATAGAATCTATGGTGTCTTGGGTTTTGCTTTAGTTGTGCGCTGTCATGTGTTACCCACATTCTCAGACTGAAGAGATACGGGAACCTTGACCCTTTCTTTGGATTGGGAATTTGGAGGGAGGTGATATCCTTTGTTTGGTTAGCAAATTGGATATGGAGGGATTTGAAAGGGAGGGGAGCTGGACTCCTCCGTTTCCCCTCACTCCAAAACATATTTACTTCGCTAAATATTTGCTCTTCTTTGGCTTTTGTAATAGAGTAAATTAATAATTACATCCTTTTATATACCACTTTTTTAAAAAAACTCCCTTTTGTAAAATTTTTAATAATTTACTCCTTTAAAATGGTCTCAGGTCAAAAATTGCATCCATTTGAACTTTCAGGTGAAAAGTCATTTTTAATGACCGTTATGCCCCTGTATTAATATTTAGACAACATTGCCTTTTTGACTCTTCACTCATCATTTTTTTCTCATTTTCATGGACAATCAAAATCAAATTTTAACTCTAAAATTTCCCCCAAATTTGAGCCTTGTTAAATCAAACCCTAAGTTATGGCGATTTCAGATTGATTGTTGTAACTTTCTCCCCCAACTCGTGTTTATTATTATTCTGTGTGTTTTAAACCTTAATTTCTGTGTTTAATTGAGAATCTAATTTGTTTTTCCATAATTTATTTGTTCATAGCACTATTTTGTGTGTTGTAAACCCAAGTTTTTGGGTTTTTCTTTGACAAATTTATGGGTTCGAAACCAAATCTGGGTTCAATACCCAATTTATTGGTGTATAACCCTAATTTGTGTGCTTTAAACCCTAACTTATGTGGATTTAAGTCTAATTTTTGTGTTTGTAACCCTAATTTATGTGTTCTTAAGTCTAATTTCTGGGTTTGAAACACAAATTTCTGGGTTTGAAACCCAAATTACCTGCGCTCCTCAATATCGGAATATAATGGGACTTCATCAAACAGCAGCTCTGATCTTCATCGTCCCAAATCATTAGGAATAAGTGACGTTGATGATTATAGGTTAGAAGATATAGCAGTAACCAAGTTACAAGAATTAGAGCAGCCATTTTTATCATATAGTTTAAGAAGAGGGATGAATGAAGAGAAGACATGAAATATATAAAAGAGTTTAGAAGGACAATTTCGTCATACAATTAGGTTTCAAAACTGAAAATTTGATTTTTGACGGAATATGTCACCTGAAAGTCCAAATGGGTGTAATTTTTGACCTGAGACCATTTTAAGGGAGTAAATTATCAAAAAATTTACAAAAGAGAGTTTTTTTTAAAAAATAGTATAAAGGGTGTAATTATTAATTTATTCAAAGATTAATGGCAATCATTCATCCATTATCCTTCTTATATTTCACTCAATAAGCTTGATTTGGATTACACACAACACATGAAACTTGAAAGTCGATCAGAACAATAAATTATCTACCTTGCCTGATTAAACAATTTGGCAATTATTAGCAAATTAACAATTAGTAGGAAAATATACACGTACTATTATCAATAAATGATAACAGGATGTTAATTACCTCTTTGATGGTAAATTGTGATCTATAAAAACATGGTAAGCTCTACAAATTGCTTCACCAACCAGTATAAATCATGGTACAACATGCATGTAGAACATGAAGGGTGTAGATGACGGGGAGGCAGAATATGAAGAGAAGTGAACGGATGTTATTAAGGAAAATAGGAGGGATGAGGAGTAAATAGGAGAAGAGAAGAGGAATAGTAGTGAAAATTATAAAAAATGTTTGGTTTAGGCGGCTGTAACTCCATATAAGCAATAATATAATTAGGGTTAGAATTATCAGGAAGTCTTTGGGCGGGAAATCTTTGCACCATAAATCGACACGTGTGGATAGTGGTTCTTGTATATTCTTTTAGATATATATATATATATATATATATATATATATATATATATATATAGATAGATTTAGGATCCGGTGAGAACGAACACTCGGTGAGAACGGTGAGAACACTTATATATTATACTTGGATAAAACACTCGCTGACTTAGAATTAGTTGACTATTGACACACTTTAATGGCCCAAAACTTATCCACGCACAAAAAAAATCCAAACCCCCTGCTACTTTCAATTCCTATTTTCATTTAACAAGGACAAATTCAAACAACACCACGATTTTCTCCTTCACCTATCACCAAGCAACATCCGGCCTACCACCACAATCTTAGCCGTCGCAGGTAGCTACCGCCGCTATCGACGTAAACGATACCTTCCACCGCTGTTGACATCATGCACCGTCGACGACAGCGGTTGATTAAACCGGCTCGATGGTTGGGCTACCTCAGGCATCGTCGCCGGCAAAAGGTAATGGTAATGGTGTGCTACCTCAGCTCGATGGGTGGGCTACCATAGAATAGGAACACAGAGTATTACAACGGCGGCAACCACTGGCTTCTGGTCAAATTGGTGAACAAGAGACGACAAATCGCGCCGACGACAGTTACCTACCCCTTCCCCTTCATTGATTTCCCGTTATTTCAATGCATCTACAATTTTGTATCTACCTACTATTTTAATGTATCTAACATAGATACACAAAATTAGTTTCTAGGTACATAAAAATTTGTTT
>JAOWBH010163800.1:0-11084 GCA_028566215.1 Silene coronaria
ACCTACAACATACAATTCATAGGATTACTACAAACTCTACTAAATTCTATATTTAGGGTTAGCCTATAATGAAACTAGAATGATAATTAAGGAGGTTAATATCTAAATTAATGATTAAGAAGGTATATGTAACAACTTACGATGATCAAGACTCAATCTTGTTTGCTAGATGTGATTTCCCCCAATTTGATTGTTAATCACCCTTTCTCTCTTCTCTCTATTTTTATTCGTCTGAATAAGCAAAAGTTTTTTTAACCTAATATTAGGATAATATTTATAGTCTTTAGGAAACTTGTAATAATTTTAGGTAAAACAGAATAAGGAAAATAATCAAAACAATGTTGAACTCCACGTCTGATCCCGACACACGCGCGCCCCACACGCAACCCGCGGCCATCCCTGTCTAGCTTAACTTCGAACTATCGCCATCTCTTCATTACTTATCAGAATGAAGCTTGTGACCATGCCCTGGAAAGCTAAAAAAATAAGCTTTCACCTCAAATTTGAATCACCCCCATCGGAGCCCTATAACTCTAGATATAACTATTTGAAGTCGACCCTAATACAAGCGATCATTTCCAACTCAATACACATTTGTTTAAGCTCTCCAATTACTCTTTCATAATCTAAATTGTACTTAAACACATACAAAGGGTCTTATAACCTTAGAATATGATGGATATTACAGTTGTTGGTCCTTGAAACATTTCGGTTTTATATTTTGAAAATGACAAGTATACTTTGGGTATATACTAGTTGCTTGTAATCGTTTGTTAGTTGTGATAGTTTGAAGATGATTACAAAATACCTATGAAATTTATATGTGGCTATGCCATAACTTTAAATTAAATATTTGTGAACTAAAGGCTTGTTACGACCTCAAGATTATATGAGTAAGAATGAAGTTACACACTCTCACAAGGTGATTCAAATAGAGTTCGAGACAAAGATATAGACCAAAAAAATACTGAGGATCTCCATGAAGATAAGTTAGTATAAGTCTTTCTATCCTTAACGTAAGTTTGAAGAAGGATTGATGATGTAAAGTTATAGTAGTTTTAGCTATAACTTTACATATCAAGTTTGATGTTGTGGGTGTTTCACCTATAACCTCAGATTGCGATAGGAAAATACGATTAGGGTTTCAAATTAGGATTTCAAAGTTAATATTTTGTTTCTTAAGTTTTGAAGAACGCTTTCAAGAAAGTCATTTATAGTAGATTTGGAACAAGATGTTTAGGTAGAATGAATTGTGCTCATCCTATTGATTAGTAAAATAACTTATGAGTTGTCATGTTATCTAGGTATGTTTCCAGTCATTCTTAAACCCTAAGTAACTCTTATAATCTAAATATTCTATTCGGTCTTTTCGGTTGAGATAGACTGGCTTATGAGCCGTCATATCCTTACTTGTATCTTCTCCCTTAAGAAAGCTATTAGGTTAAATCTAAGTGAGTATGTGTTAGGGATGTTAGATCTCCTCTTACTTATTTAGATTTATCTTAACATTTTCTTAGGATATTTTGGTTGGGCCTTATTGATTTATTCGAAATAAGTCTCGGTCCCTAGGGGTTTCCTTTTAAACCCTAGTTGCCTCCTCTACTATAAATACTTAATCACTTGTTCATTTTAACACAACTTTTCGAGAGATTAAAACTCCTTTGCAAACAAACTACGAAATTGCTTTTATTGAGTAAACCCTAATTGCTTTGCATTATAATGTTTTTAGAAAAGTCGTGTTACTTATCGCATAATTCTTTGATCTTAAGATAACGGATAATAGTATAAGAATTAGTTCTTATTCGTTCAATTGTGTGAACATTAAAAAACAATCATATACACTCTTATTAACGTAAGATAGTCGAGTATTTCTTAAGAGTAATTTATCAATAACTCCCTTTTAAAATGAACTTTTTAAAATTTACTCCCTTTTCAAAAAAATTTAAAAATTACACCCATAATATTGCAAAAATTTAAAAATGGCTCCCTAACCCATATTTTTGCATTTTTATGACAAAAATGCCTCTTATTATTTTTTATTTCTCTTATGATGATTGAACTCTATTACAACTTTGTCCACTTTTCTACTACATATAGACTCCACGGTCAACCACCACAATCCTCCTCCCGAAATCCGCCATCATATTCGTCATATGAGATACAAATCAAGGGCATTTTCGTCATAAAAATGTAAAAATAGGGGTTTGGGAGCAATTTTTAATTTTTTGCAATATTTTGGGTGTAATTTAAAAAAAAAAAAAAATTAAAAGGGAGTAAATTTTTAAAAGTGTATTTTAAAAGGGAGTTATTTATAATTTACTCATTATTTTAAAATTCGTATGATTTCTTATTGTTAATTGAATTACGTTACATTTTACTAATTCATCATTCGATAATCAAAATTGCGGACATACGAAATAGACCAACCCATGGTCAAACCTTGATACTCAAGGTTCAACCGTAGGCTAAACCATGAGTATCAACGTTTGACCGTGGGTCAAACCATGAATATCAACATGTGTACCACGATCAAACGTTGATACTCATGGTTTACCCTACTCAAACGTTGATACAATGGTTTACCCCGTGGGTGAACTTTGATTGTCAAGGTTTGGCCATGGCTGAACCTTGAGTATCATGGTTTGACACGTGGCTGATTATTGATACTCAATGGTGGTTCCACGGCCAAACCTTGATACTCATGGTTTACCATGCTCAAACGTTGATACCCATGGGTGAACCTTGAGTATCAAGGTTTGGGCATGGTTGAACCTTAAGTCTCATGGTTTGACCTATGGTTGAACTTTGATATTCATTGGTGACTCCTTGATCGAACCTTGAGTGTTATGGTGTAGTCCATGGTTGAACATTTTAGTCTTTTTTTGTGTTTCTTTTGTTTTTATGTTATTTAATTTGTTTCATTTTAATTTTTATTGTCTAACTATTATCCAAATTGCATGAAACAGGTTTCGTGTGAGAATTTTGGCGTTAATACCGTAAATTACAATCCTTTGTTTGTTACGACTTTAAACATTGCAACACATGATGATGCTTTCGATTGGGCACAAAAGATAGCATTCGAGCAAGGTTTCAAAAAGCATAAAAGGGGACGGATTGTTATCATCCTTCTTTTGATGCTCAAGGCATGGGCGATCTTCACCAGCGGTTGATCTCGAGAAGCCAAGGAGGTCAACTAAATGTAGTTGCCCGTTTCGTATTCGAGCCGCGCAAAATTACCCATCTATACATGATCAATGCAGGGTAGTTTGTAACATCATCACCGTCGATAAAGGTGGAGTACACAACCACGATGTAGCAATTTACAAGGACGGAAATCGACACTTTGCGGCTTTGGACGACGAGGAGAAGGCCTATGTAGGGCAACAAGTTAAGGCCGGGGTTCTCCCAAGGGATATTTAAAATGGTCTTCATCAGAAACAGTCTGATAAACCTCAACCATCAAGCACACAGATCTATAACGAGACAAAGAAACTTAGGCAAGAATTTAGGGGTGAAAGGGAAACCGCTACACATATGTTGGCTCTACCCGTAAAAGCGAACTACCTTCATTGACATCTTACTGATTCTGTTACAAAAGAGAACTCGCATGATTTCATGGCACACCCCGAAGCGGTGAAGTTGTTTCGAGCTTATCCTTATGTGGTACTCATGGATGCGATGTACAAAACCAACACATACCATGATCCAGTTGTTGAGGTTGTTGGTGTCACACCCACTAGGTCTTCGTTCTTAATTGCATGTGCCCTATTTTCTACCGAGTCCGAGAACTCGTACAAGTGGTTGCTAAAGAGGTTAGGTGACATTCTAGATTGTATCGAAGTGTCTCCTTCTGTTTTCGTCACTGATCGGGAGATGGGTTTGATCACCGCTATTAGAGAAGTATATCCCGACGTTGATCATATGTTGTGTCGACGACACGTGAATCATGCTATCGAGGCAAAAACACTAGCTCTTTACAACAATGAGTGGTACAAGAACCGTGTCATGACCAATGAAGAATCGGGTTGGGTAAGAGTGAACGGTCCACTTACCAATTCAAGCAACAGTTTCAGCAATCTTGGGCGGCTTTCAGTCACAAGTGGCATTATTTGGCCAATTATATCAGGTCAACTTGGAGTCAAAACGCGGGAAAGTTTGTAGTATGCTATACAAACGACTACTTTCACCATGGTAACACGACAACTTCCCATGTCGAGTCAATCATTCCTTATTAATGGCTTGTTTGAAAAGTGAAAATCTGACACTTGATACCATGTGGTCCCGTATCCACTCGATACTCGAAGGTTAACATTCGAAATTTAAAAAAGACTCGAATATTCAAGAAGTAAGCCTCGAATAAAATCTCGTTCTTTCTCCTTTTTGCAAGGAAACGTGTCTACTAAGGCGGTAGATATAATGGAGGAAGAACTTGAGAGAGGGATCAGTTTGGGTATCTGAATGAAGGATTGATGTGGTCACGTGCTACAGAAGACTCATAGATTATCTTGTGCATGCAACTTGGTTTCTTTGAAGAGTAGAGGTAGGAGGGTCCATGTTGATGATGTTCGTATCTTTTGGAAGACATTGGTGTACGACAGTTCTGATTAAATGCCAAAAACTGATGATAATGTGTTCGGGGAATTGGTTGAGAAAGCGTGATAGAGTGACCCCGCCTTACGAAGGGTATTCATTGAGGTGATGTGTGACTTATGATGCATGCTAAATACATGCATTTATTCTATTCATTTGCACGCATTTCTATGCCATTTTGAGTAGCATAAGATACTATTCTCCCATGAATTGGCTACTTTGGGGCGTATTGTGTTTTGTACAGATTATTAACCCATGTGAGCAGAGATGAGCCAAAACCCGTTCTTAGAGTTGCATTCTTGATGATTGGTAAAGCTATGCTAGGGAACCATTGCAATGGGATGCAAAAAAGACGGAAGGAAGCAAGCCATAGTGAAGTAAGGAAGTTGATTGAGGAAAAAAAGAGCTTCGCATTACTTGTGCCTACTTTAAAAAGACATAACTCAAATTATACAACTGATAATGATGTATATTTGATTGAACTTTATGAATTGAACGAATTATGATAGATAAATTTGCAGCGGAATATTGTACGAATTGTTGAAATTGCAGCAGAAAATATTGTGTAAATGAATTGTAAATCATGAAAAGAACAAAAAATAAAGGTATAAAATAGTAGTTCTCACTCTAGCCTCGCAAGGTTATAGCTCGATTTACTATAACTCAGCCTCGCAAGGTAGAGTCCTAATCTAATCTCGCAAGATTAAACAAAGTAGTTCGAAAACTGAAACATTTTTATTAGATCTCAATCACACGTGTTCTAATAGGCAGCCAATAAGCTAATATTTATACTAATACATGATATCCTACTCTTGCTTGAATAATAAGAAATCCCTACGTTCCTAAACTAGCTAGTAAACATTATTTAATAATTAAACTACTAATAACAAGACCTGTAGAGATCTACTTAATAACAAAACCTCCTAAGTTCCTAAACTACTTACGAATAGGAATATTAAACTTAAATTAAACTAATAATAATCTAACTAGAATTAGGAGATAACAAGTTTTCCTAACTTGACTAGGATAAACTACTTTTCCTAATCTTATTCGAAAATAATAAAACTGATATTTTAAGTCCTACACGGTTGTGATGACCATGTCTTTAGCTTGTTCTTGCATATTTGGGACACATTTCGATAAATCAAAATTCTTATTCGTTGTCCTCTATTGCTCTCGCATCATTTTCTCCTTCTTTTTAAAAATTTGACCTCAAATTTGGAAGATGTGTGCTACCACCTGGATAAAAAACGAACCATAAAAACTTAATCATGATGGTAGTTACGACCATAGGTTGTATTTACACAAACTCCTCCATGCTAGGAACTCTGTTACGGTCTCTATGTCCCTTGAACCACATTTCCTTATGCCTTCCACCCCGCCTCCTTCATTACACAAGTGTAACTAACCCCAAATAATAGTTGCTTGAGATAGCAAGACCAACGTGAACATCCAAAGATTAGGGTTGTCGGGTTTTTAAGTTAACGGATTTAGAACTGTGTCCATATGATTCACCAACAGAACATTAACCAAGTCATCTTCGATCTCGTCATCTATGCGCTCCTCATTATAATCATAAAACGATTCAGCCTTTTCTCCTCTCACCGAATCAGCTTGGAGATGTAAATTACAAACCACCAACTCTTCTTGATTGTCGTCAATTAATGGTTCAACAATATGTTTGATACTCCTTGCTCCTTTACCTCTTCTTTGTGAAAAACATTAAAAGACTCGATCTTTACCTCTTTTCTTAATTTCAAAAGATTGAGCAAGTCCACGTTCAAAATTGTTTAAACACTTCAAAGCATGATCAAGTCCTTGTTCAAACTCTTTTAATAATAATGAAAGCTGAAATTCCTTCAACGCTTTGAATGCACGATTGATATTCCTTCGAGACATTATAGCTCATGTGATAAACTAATTTTTCCAAGGCATATTTGTTAAGCAACAAATCTGAACTTGCTCTAATATCACTTTGAAGTAGATTTAAAGCGCTCTATGAATTGAATAAATTATGAGATAAATTTGCAGCGGAATATTGTACGAATTGTTGAAATTGCAGTGGAAAATATTGTGTAAATGGATTGTAAATCGTGAAAAGAACATAATATAAAGGGATAGTATAGTAGATCTCACTCTAGCCTCGCAAGGTTATAGCTCGATTTACTATAACTCAGCCTCGCAAGGTAGAGTCATAATCTAATCTCGCAAGATTAAACAAAGTAGTTAGCAAACTGAAACAGTCTTATTAGATCTCAATCACGTGTGTTCTAATAGGCAGCCAATAAGCTTTTATTTATACTAATACATGATATCCTACTCTTGCTTGAATAATAAGAAATCCCTAAGTTCCTAAACTAGCTAGTAAACATTATTTAATAATTAAACTACTAATAACCAGATCTGTAGAGATCTACATAATAAGAAAATTCTTAAGTTCCTAAACTAACTAGGAATAGGAATATTAAACAGTAATTAAACTAATAATAATCTAACTAAAATTAGGAGATAACAAGTTTTCCTAACTTGACTAGGATAAGCTACTTTTCCTAATCTTATTCGCAAATAGTACAACTCATATTTTAAGTCCTACACGGTTTAGGAATCCGTGCCAGCTCTTGTACGGTTGTGATGACCGTGTCTTTAGCTTGTTCTTGCTGACAAATCAAAATTCTTATTCGTTGTCCTCTATTGCTCTAGCATCATTCTCTCCTTCTTTTTGAAAATTTGACCTCTAATTTGGAAGATGTGTGCTACCACCTGGATAAAAAACAAACCATAAAAACTTAATCATGGTGGTAATTACGACCTTAGGTAGTATTCCCACAAACTCCTCCATGCTAGGAACTCTGTTACGGTCTTTATATCCCTTGAACTACATTTCCTTGTGCCTTCCACCCCGCCTCCCTCATTGCACAAGTGTAATTAAACCAAAATAATAGTTGCTTGAGATAGCAAAACCAACGTGAACATCCAATATTGGCACTAGATTAGGATTGTCAGGCTTATAAGTCAACTGATTTAGGACTTTGTCCTTATGATTCACCAACAGAACATCTACCGAGTCATCTTGAATCCCGTCATCTATGCGCTCCTCATAATTATCATAAAATGATTCAGCCTTTTCTCCTCTTACCGAATCAGCTTGGAGATGTCAATTGCAAACTACCAACTCTTCTTGATTATCGTAAATTAATGGTTCAACAATATGTTTGATAATTTCTCCTTGCTCCTTTGCCTCTTCTTTGTGAACAACTTTAAAAGACTTGATCTTTACCTCTTCTTTCTTAATTTCAATAGATTGAGTAAGTCCACATTCAAGATTGTTTAAACACTTCGAAGCACGATCAAGTCCTTGTTCTAACTCTTGGAATAATAAGGAAAGCTGAAATTCCTCCAACGCTTTGAATGCACGATTGATCTTCCTTCAAGACATTGTAGCTCATGTGATAAACTAATTTTTTAATGACAGATTTGTTAAGCAACAAATCAGAACTTGCTCTGATATCACTTTGAAGTAGATTTGATGCGCTCTAGGAATTGAACGAATTATGATATATAAATATGCAGCGGAATATTGTACGAATTGTTGAAATTGCAGCGGAAAATATTGTGTAAATGGATTGTAAATCGTGAAAAGAACAGAAAATAAAGGGATAGTATAGTAGATCTCACTCTAGCATCGCAAGGTTATAACTCGATTTACTATAACTCAGCCTCGCAAGGTAGAGTCACAATCTAATCTCGCAAGATTAAACAAAGTAGTTGGCAAACTGAAACAATCTTATTAGATCGCAATCACACGTGTTCTAATAAGTAGCCAATGTGCTTCTTTTTATACTAATACATGATATCCTACTCTTGCTTGAATAATAAGAAATCCCTGCGTTCCTAAACTAGCTAGTAAACATTATTTAATAATTAAACTACTAATAACCATATCTGTTGAGATCTACTTAATAAGAAGCCTCCTAAGTTTCTAAACTAACTAGGAACAGAAATATTAAATTGAAATTAAACTAATAATAATCTAACTTGAATTAGGAGATAACAAGTTTTCCTAACTTGACTAGGATAAGCTCTTTTCCTAATCTTATTCGAAAATAGTACAACCAATATTTTAAGTCCTACACGGATTAGGAATCCGTGCCAGCTCTTGTACGGTTGTGATGACCGTGTCTTTAGCTTGTTCTTGCGTATTTGGGACACATTTCGACAAATCAAAATTCTTATTCGTTGTCCTCTATTGCTCTCGCATCATTCTCTCCTTTTTTTTGAAAATTTGACCTCTAATTTGGAAGATGTGTGCTACCACCTGGATAAAAACAAACCATAAAAACTTAATCATGGTGGTAGTTACGACCTTAGGTAGTATTCCCACAAACTCCTCCATGCTAGGCACTCTGTTACGGTCTTTATGTCCCTTGAACCACATTTCCTTGTGCCTTCCACCCTGCTCCCTCATTGCACAAGTGTAACTGAACCCAAATAATAGTTGCTTGAGATAGCAAAACCAACGTGAATATCCAATATTGGCACTAGATTAGGATTGTCAGGTTTATAAGTCAACTGATTTAGAACGGTGTCCTTATGATTCACCAACAGAACATCTACCGAGTCATCTTGAATCCCGTCATCTATGCGCACCTCATTATTATCATAAAACGATTCAGCCTTTTCTCCTCTTACCGAATCATCTTAGAGATGTATATTGCAAACCACCAACTCTTCTTGATTATCGTAAATTAATGGTTCAAAAATATGTTTGATAATTTCTCCTTGCACCTTTGCCTCTTCTTCGTGAACAACTTTAAAAGACTCGATCTTTACCTCTTCTTTCTTAATTTCAAAAGATTGAGCAAGTCCACATTCAAGATTGTTTAAACACTTCGAAGCACGATCAAGTCCTTGTCTAAACTCCTTGAATATTAAGGAAAGCTGAAATTCCTCCAACGCTTTGAATGCACGATTGATCTTCCTTCAAGACATTGTATCTCATGTGATAAACTAATTTTATAATGACAGATTTGTTAAGCAACAAATAAGAACTTGCTCTGATATCACTTTGAAGTAGATTTGACGCGCTCTAGGAATTGAAGGAATTATGATAGATAAATATGTTGCGGAAAATTGTACGAATTGTTGAAATTGCAGCGGAAAATATTGTGTAAATGGATTGTAAATCGTGAAAAGAATAGAAAATAAAGGGGTAGTATAGTAGATCTCACTCTAGCATCACAAGGTTATTGCTCGATTTACTATAACTCAGCCTCACAAGGTAGAGTCATAATCTAATCTCGCAAGAATAAACAAAGTAGTTCGCAAACTGAAACAATCTTATTAGATCTCAATCACACGTGTTCTAATAGGCAGCCAATAAGCTTCTATTTATACTAATACCTGATATCCTACTCTTGCTTGAATAATAAGAAATCCCTATGTTCCTAAACTAGCTAGTAAACATTATTTAATAATTAAACTACAAATAACCAGATCTTTAGAGATCTACTTAATAAAAAGCCTCCTAAGTTCCTAAACTAACTAGGAACAGAAATATTAAACTGAAATTAAACTAATAATAATCTAACTATAATTAGGAGATAACAAGTTTTCCTAACTTGACTAGGATAATCTACTTTTCCTAATCTTATTCGAAAATAGTACAACTCATATATTAAGTCCTACACGGTTTAGAAATCCGTGCTAGCCCCTGTACGGTTGTGATGACCGTGTCTTTAGCTTGTTCTTGCGTATTTGGGACATATTTCGACAAATCAAAATTCTTATTCGTTGTCCTCTATTGCTCTCGCATCATTCTCTCCTTCTTTTTAAAAATTTGACCTCTAATTTGGAAGCTGTGTGCTACCACCTGGGTCAAACACAAACCATAAAAACTTAATCATGATGGTAGTTACGACCTTAGATAGTATTCCCACGAACTCCTCCATGCTAGGAACTCTGTTACGGTCTCTATGTCCCTTGAACCACATTTCCTTGTGCCTTCCACCCCGGCTCCCTTATCGCACAAGTGTAATTAACCCCAAATTATAGTTGCTTGAGATAGCAAGACCAACGTGAACATCCAAGATTGGCACTAGATTAGGATTTTCAGGTTTTTAAGTTAACGGATTTAGAACTGTGTCCTTATGTTTCACCAACAGAACATCAACCAATTCATCTTCAATCCCGTCAACTATGCGCTCTTCATTATTATCATAAATGATTCAGTCTTTTCTCCTCTTAACGAATCAGCTTGGAGATGTAAATTGCAAACCACCAACTCTTCTTGATTATTGTCAATTAATGGTTCAACAATATGCTTGATAATTTCTCCTTGCTCCTTTGCCTCTTCTTCGTGAACAACTTTAAAAGACTCGATCTTTACCTCTTCTTTCTTAATTTCAAAAGATTGAACAAGTCCACGTTCAAGATTGTTTAAACACTTCGAAGCACGATCATCTCCTTGTTAAACACAACGACAACTACCATACTCC
>JAOWBH010163811.1:0-11083 GCA_028566215.1 Silene coronaria
TAAAGGATTAAACTTGTATGAATCAAAGTGAAGCATCGCTTGTATTCTTCATTCTTTCATCTTTGCTAAATTCCATTACTTTAATATACAATCTTGATACGATTAAGCGCTTGACTAAATTGACAATATTGTAAGGGTCATTTGTTTATGCTTGTATCTAATGACTAATCCTAAGTGGAATTAGAAGTCAATAACTTCATAGCAAAATATTCAATAATGAAATAGAATAGAAGAGTCATTGACCAATTCATAACTAGTTGGTGGAAATTACTTGCTCTAAGAATCATTCTCATATTTGTTTACACAACCTATTATTCAGATTGTCTTTACATTTCATTGCATTAGATTATTACTTTAGTAGATTAGATAAATATACATATCAAAACACCCCTTTGGTTACTTGACTTTTGCACATATTTAATCGACAAATACACCTTTCTTCTGGGATCGACCCCTGCTTACACTTACTATTAGTTTGAGTATGTAGTGGATAAAATTACTAATTTGGAGATTCGTGACAAGTCTAGCCACAGTCCAGCATTTCAGAAAAAGATGCAGTATTAGAGATAGAGATGGACTGCAGGTTCTTACATACTACTCGTACATGTTATGTTACTTAGACTTGGAGTCTTAGAGACATATCTGAGTGTTGGACTCAACTTTTATCAATATATCTTCCTGTTTTCGCTTAAAAATAAAGTTCCTTAAGTTCCTATTCCATTGCACAATCTGCAAGGGTACGGTTTAAGCACTATCCTCTTTCTCTATCGTCAAAAAAAAAAAGTGTCGGGTGTCTACTCTCATACAGGTAGATGAATTATTATGAAGCATCCGAATAGCATAGCACACATGGAAATGCTAAGGAATAATCTGGCAGTATTTCCCATGGATTAGAAATTTAAAAATTGAAAATCCCTTCAAGGATGGCTAACATTGGCCTCGGCAGCAGGATTTGCATTGCCATTCACCGCAAAAGCTCCACCAAGAATAATAATTTTTCCAATGTTTTTGGTGAAAGCAGGATTTAGCTGGATTGCCTTCGGACATAGATGATCAAGGAAATCAGTATGGCTGAGAGTAGGAAGGACTACAAAAAAAAACGGTAATTTGTTAGATAACTGTAAAACATTACCAAAGCAACATTTGTTAGAGGTCTTAACGCTACCAAAGTAACTTCTCCGGGATATTTACTAGCTTGCTGAACGAGGAAAGCAGTTGCTGATTGCTCAATTGGCTTCCCATTTGGCGGAGGGTACTTTTGGTTACCCAATCCATCTGCTCCATGGGCAAACTCAGCTATCCCGAGCTTTTTACCTTTCTTAACAAGTAACACGGTGAGTTAGCAAAATTGAAGAATTTAATCATTTCATTAACCTAAAATGCATCTGAAAGCAATTTAACTGTCGAGAGTCGGACATACAGTTATTGTGACATGAGATCCTTCAGCCACTGGGATATCAGTCCTCTCTGCAGCTTCTAACTGCATCATATAGAGGAAACAAGTTTTAATGTACTTTCAGAGACAGTGAGCAGATCAAAATAATATCATATGACAACAAGACAAGCCTCCATACACGCTAGTTGATAATAATCCTGCTAAAAAGAGAAAACTGAAAGATAATTTAATCCCATTGGCTAAATTTGTGCAAAATTTAAGAATGATTAACCATTACAATGTCGACAACCTAGCTTGTTCGCTGTTAAGCTCATCACATATTAGCAAAGCACGTCTTTTACTTCAATCTTCTAACAAAAACTAATGGAAAATGAGATGACGCCGTCAGGTGGTACCTAGTCTTGCTAGTACCTTATGTGGAGTAACATACAACAAGTAACATCCATTAAATTGATGGAACCTACAGAAGGGCATGTGAGAGGATGTAATCGAATCTTTGCATCAACCGGTGACGCCCTATCATTGCTCATAGGCTCATAGCAGATGATGAAATGGTGTTGAGGAGATAACAAAGTGAAAAGTACCAAGTGTAAAGCATTTGTAGTTGCAAGAGTTGTATAAACATTGCCAAAAATAGTAGTGAGACCAATCACATCCACCTCAGGTGATTTCAATGCAACAAATATTGCCATAGCATCATCTGCATTAATACCAATAAGCAATAGGAGCACCATAAAAAAAAAAAAAAAAGATACTCCGGTCTCCTGAGTACAAATATATGGGGAAGGGGTTTCTATTCTTGTCTTAACCACAAGGCTAAGAGCTCTCAATACATAAGATTAAAGAAGTAAATTATAGGAATAGAAGAGGGGCTTAATTAGTGGCTTACCGATGCCAGGATCAGTGTCAATTATGAACTTTTTCTTCAAGGAGACGGTGTAAAAATAATTAAGACTTTAACCGTTAAAATTGATGAAGACCTGCTATTCAAAATGATATGCACCGAAAACATTATGTTATGTTGGTCATTCTTATTGGCCAACACAATAGGCAGTCGACATCTTGCTTGCAAGCCCCCCATGCATAGACTGATAGACTATAGTATCCATGATTAATTACAATTTAATTACATCATATATTTGATGTAGACGCTTGTAATAGGCTAGCATGATGTTTAATTACAATATAAAGTACTTCAACTTAACTTAAAACACAATTTCGTGTTAAAAACGGTCTTAGGTGATTAAAATAGAGGTGGAACAAAAATGAAAGTAGTGAGTTTTTTGAGTTGAACCGGTGTTAAGTAAGACTAACTATAACTTAAAATTGAAAATCTAAAACCAGTACAAGTCAAACTGGCTAGAAATATGAACGGAATGATCCACTTGTAAGGACTATTTCATAGTCATTTTCTAAAAGAAATTGACGGTCAATTCCAAAAAGAAATTGACCGTCCTAATGATTCCATTTCGTAGCGACCCATCGGTCAAACTTTTATCACGAAAATAAAGTAAAAAAAAAACATAAAATGAGAAACAATTCATGATAATTTATGATAGATTCACAAGTAGATATCTAGTACTTTATCAAAGATGACCATCGATCATATTGAAACACATTTGTCAGTATTGAATCACACTTCACAGTTCAAACTTGAAAGAATTTAAAAGTCAATTTAAAGTTGAATAAAGCTGAATTTAAGGGAAAAGCAGACAAACAACTAGAATCCCTAACTCCCCAATTTCAAACTCAAAATCAAAACAAAATCATCCCCTTAAATTATTCCTTGTTTCCTAAACAAGAATTCAATTAACTTTATTACAATCTACTAAAATTCCATATATTTCTCACTCAAATCCCACAAAATTAATCACCAAATAAACCTCATTTTCCAAATTTATAATGAAATCATGTTGAATCCCAAAATCTCTTCATCAAAGAAGCATCAAAAGAGGCTAAAAAGCCCTAGAAGTCCATTACAATTGAAGAATTTAAATGTTGTTTCTTCATCATTATCATCTTCATTCTCTTCATCTACAACTGTAACTTCCATTTCAAGTGAAGCTCCAACTGGTTGTCTCAGGTTCTTTCTATCTCATCATTCTTCTACTCTTTCTAAAAATGCTTCTAATTCAAAGCTTAAGTGTAATGTAGCTGTTAAAACTCCTAAATCAGCCCCTAATGTTAGGAATTTGAGGAGGAATGTTGTGAAAAATCGCGGTAATTTGCCAAATTCAGATAGTTTTAGGAATAGGTTAGTGAAGAAAGATGTTGATGTCCCTCATCCAAGGAAATCTTCATCTGGGTTTCATCTTAAACTAAGTAATGATACTGCTGGTGTGTCTAAATTAAGAAAACCTGGTTCAAGATATCGTCTTTCTGATGAAATTAGTGGGAATTCTTCTGGGTTTGAGGTTGATTTTAGTGGGAATGGTCCAAGTTTGAGAAAAGCTGGTTCAAGATATGGTCATTCTGATGGAATTAGTAAGAATTCATCTGGGTTTGAGGTTGATTGCTGTGATAATGCTGTAAATTTGAGGAAACCCGGTTTAAGATATGATATTTCTGATTGTAGTAGTAAGAATTCATCTGGGCTTGAGCGTAATTGCTGTGATAATTCTTTAAATTTGAGAAACACCGGTTCAAGATACGGTCTTTCTGATGAAATGGGCAAGTTTGCGACTGGGGTCGAGGTTAATTTGAGGGATAGTAGTGAGGTTTGTACCCCTGTAAACGGTTTTGGACGTGGGTCGGATTCAGTTAGTCTTAGTAGGAATAATAAAGTTGTAAAATTGATGGAGAATGATGCAAATTGTTCTGATGCCTGTAGAAGTCCGACACCTCCACCAGTTCAGTCTTCAGTTTCGCCTGAGATACAAGGTGGATTGACCTCGGTAGTGGCGGCTACACCCTCTACTTGTTATGCTGCTGGCCATGTTCTTTCTGGAGTGACGGACAAAAGGAAATGCAGGCCTAAAGGAATACTTACTATTGGAAATAATAATTTGTTTGGGTCTAGCAAAACAAAGAGTTTTCTCAATGGGGGTGAGAGTGTTGTTAGTGAGCAGAACAGTCGTAGGGATTCTATAGTTCCTTCTCCAACTGAGGCCTCGGTTTGTTGGCTTTCATCACCTTGTGATGAGAAAAAGAGCGAATCCCGGGCAGATGATGATGCTCAAGATAATACAAATGAGTTGAGATTAAATCAATGTGAAAAATTGTTGCCCTTTAAATTGTCCGATTGTTCGTTGTCTCCGTCATCAAGTCTTGGCTTTTCTTCAGAGATGCTTAACAAGAGTAATTGTACAATCTCGACTAGTGATGGTAGTTGTCTGACTCCTAGTAGTAGAAGTAAGAGTTCTGAGCTACTATATTCAGACTTGAGCTCCGAATTTCGAGGTGTTCTTGGTCCTTCACTTGATCATTTGGTGTGTTGCCCGTCACCACCCTTCAAGGTTGAATTTTCACCTGAGCTAGGCAAATCTAAGTGTGACAATGAAAATCAAGCTAGTCCTTATTTGGAAGATTCTTTTGGAAGTGGAAATGTAATGCAGACTCCCGAGTCCAATTCAAGTCCGTCTAATTTTGTACTCTCTCATCAAAGTCCAACTTCTAATTCAAGGGCTCCCAACTTTGGTCTCTCCGAACTGAGTCCAGGTCCCATTTCTAGACTTTGGTTGGAATGTGAACTAGATTCAGTGGCTGAAGCTCTCTGTGAAGTAAGCACATCCTCAAGGCCGAGCTTTGAGTTCAATTCCCTTATCAAACTTGATGATTCAATTGACTCGACTCTTTCTCGGAAAGCCACTGACACAGGAACTCCTGATACTTCAATATCATCGCCAAACGGTTTACCTGAGTCTGATATTATGATATCGACCATATCGTGCTCGGAAGGCTCAACGAGCCATGTGTTTGGATTGGACGAGTCCGATTGTTGCAGATATCTCTCTGATGAAGAAGATAATACCTTTGGGTTAGACCCTGAACAACCCAGCTCAAATTTGGCCGATCCGGAGCTGAAAAGAACTTAAGGTAGATGACCTGACCCAAAATAAACTGGAATAGCTAATTCAAAACAAAAACCATAACGGGCAGTACCTGATTGACACAATCCATAACCATTACCCCCAAAGCCCGAACTGACCTTAACCAAAATGACTACGGCACACAAAATTATCAGATCCTTAGTGACCCGATCCAAATGGGATGATGCATTTGTTTGGATTACTGTGGATGCCGCATTGCCTCTGAATCCTGTTCACGCCCGTAAATTGATGTTGCTGTTTCTGGTAAAAGTGCCGAGGATACCTGTGATCTGGCCACTTTATGTCAGCAGTACGACAATGCTAGTAGAAAACATGAGAACCCCCCCTTGGAGGGACTGAAACCATGTGTCCATGAACGATGATTGAAGATTGGAAGGTATGCCACTGCCACTTGTTCTAGAGGACTCTAATCGGCCAATATGCTAACGAAACAATTTGTTTCAAGTATGATTGACATTATTTATCCTCATTAGAGTAGTTAACAGATTCATTTTTTATCTTCCAGCTATGAACTATTTACATTTTGGGTGATATCTTTGTACACTTTTTTCTCGTCTTCATAAATGCACTTTCTAAGTCATGAACTTCACTTGTCTATCTTTTGCGGTTGGATTTTTGAAATGGTAATGTGAAAATTTTGGAGTGAAGAGAAACAGAGATTACCGTTTCTGGTGCAAATCATTTACTTTGCCGGCTTCCCTTTTTTTTGCTCAGACAGATCAATTTATGAAGTACTCGTTCACATTCAGTGTGATCTGGTAGGAAAAATAGAGAAGAAAGTAATCCTACTCATACAACCGTATTACACAATATCGTATTACCAAGAAATAATGTCCATTGTTTATCATGCTATGCCATTACTTTGACATGGAGGGTAGTATGAATCTGATAGAGGTCAATCAAGTATTGCTTCAATCTTTTCTTAACAACTTTTAATGAAACAACTTCAATGTGATCATGTGAAAGAACTTCAATTTGATCATGGCTTGATTTATGAATCTGTACTTTAAGTGACTACTGAATACTGATTGATTTAACCCTTCTGATAGTGCCTTCTTTCTAAATTTTATACTATTGACAACACGGTGCGGTAGCCTAATGATTTAGGCGGAGGTATTTTGAACAATTAGTATGAGGTTCGAAGTTCAATTACTCTTGATTGTAATGTTCACACCAAAAAGATAAAGACCATCAAGAGTAGATTGAGTTTCAATGCTCGTAAATTTACATGTGTTTGGATGACAGTTTTTTTTTCTTTTCTTCATTTTTCATTTTTCATTTTTCATTCCATTTATTCTTCTTGTGAGTCGGATTATAGATTTGAGTTAGGTAGGAATGTAGGATCAACAATGATAAATGTCGAGGGTTTTCTTATGGGCTCGAGATAAAAATAGCTTTTTTTCATGATTTCAAGTTTGTGCGAACAGCCAAATATGGTATCAATGGTATGTCATATGATGACATTAACCAAGTTTTCAATGACTCACACAAATGTGGTGGAAAACGTCGGCATGTACGCAACCTTAACATGGGTGGCATGTCAAGGGATATGCAAAGATGTAACCTGAAGTTCCTAATAGTTTTATACGGAGTACAACTGAGCTAAATATCTGGAGCATCAGTGTAATGACAAACCAAAAGGACAAATAAGTTGACATGTGATGTCACCGTCTTTATAATCTCACCTCCATGCTTTTTATTTCAACCACTTTAGGTGAAAGTCATCTCAACCACTTTTTAAATACTCGATACTAAATAAAGAATAAAATGAATCTTAAGATTGTAGGGAATATGGATGCTCTTTATTTCTATTTATTCATCCATCTCCAAGGCTTTAATGACTAAACAATTATTTATATGTTTCATAATAAACCGAGGATTATAAGATCGTCTCAGAATAAAAATACAGAAAGAAATGGAGTAGAGAGGTACTCATTAATCAGTATTACTCATTGAAACTAAATCGTAGGCTAGTAAATACGGGCACTAGAGATCAACCAACTTTGAGCTTTGATCATTAGCAAATTATAGAAGGGCTAGTAAACACGAGCACTAGACATCAACCAACAACTTTGAGCTTTGATCATTAGCAAATTATAGAAGGGCTAGTAAACACGAGCACTAGACATCAACCAACTTTGAGCTCGATTATTAACAAAATATAGAAGGACAACCTTACATAGTAGAGTACACTTTAGTAGATTAAACATCATTTATTATTATCGACAAATAAAGTATCTAATATACAAAAGAATCATGCCATACAGTGTACCACAAATTTACACAAAAGCGTCCGATTAACGTTCAAACTTCAAAGATTCACCATCAACATGATCAAAACCCAACCCTCCCGACCAGAACCAACAATTCCAACCTCACCCACACAACTCACCCCTCACAACATCGAAACACTAACAAATTCCCATGTGCCACATATCGTAATTATCCTATAAAACCAATCCAACTCATCTATCACACACCCCAAACCAAAACCACCTTTAAATCAACACAAATTCTCATTGAAGACGGGCACTATCCGTTACAAGGTGACGACGGATAGTGCTCCTCTCACAATGTGCAAGTGGCACATCTATAGGGTTCTCCATTTCTCACCCACTTGCCCTCCCACTTGTCTTATTGTGAGAGAGGCACTATCCGTTTTCACCTTGTGACGGATAGTGTCTGTCACAAGAAAGACGCTTTGTTAAACCAAACCTAAAACTTCCCCTCGCTTTTCCTCTCTAAAAAAAATCTAGCCTCCATCAATCCAAATCGGGATTCCATTGACAATTAATCGATGGTAAGCCCCAAAATTGCTTTATTATGAAAATTTATAAATTAATCAATAAAAGTCTTCCTTTTGGTGAGATTCGTTTATCAGTCTCTATTTTCAGAGTTTTTTCTGTCCCTTTTATCTTTTTAGTGTTTCGTTTTATTGGAAATTTAGATAAGAGCGGTTTGTTGATGATTCGTTATACGTCTCTACGATGGATACGTGTTACTCGCTGGCGATCTATGATGCCAATAGAAGGTAAATTTTTTCCATTAATAAATCAAACAAAGGATCCCTTTAAAAGCAACTGGAATACAGCGATACAAGTCCGAGCCGAATTGTCATATGATGTTTTGAGATCCTTAGTTTTACAAGAGAAATTTGTCGTTTGGTTACTATTAGAATTGTTTTCGATTATACCTATCTTTTGTTCTTTTGTAAGTGTCGTTTGACGTTTTATTAAGGGATGTACGTTTTTCACATACGGATTTTACTCTTTCACATACATTTTTTACAATTTTACCCTTGTCATTTTTTCTCATTTCCCTCTCACCCAACACTAATTGCTGACTCCTTCCCTCCCCACCCATCAGCCATCAGCCATCGGCCTACCCCACCATCTCGCACACCCTCCTGCTCCGGCGTCCTCTGTCCCGACCTTCCCTACCAACTAACCTATTTAAAAGAGCATGAATGTCTCAATTTCAAATAACAGAACGTTTGGGCATCGATATCCAAGACGGAAATCCACTAAGCAATTTACATTGAAATTTATAACAACGATACTCAAAAGTACTCCGTAATAATCAATTATAAAGTTATCGAGAATGTTTACGAAACCGCTATTGATACTGTTTACTTAATTTCAATGGAGGAATGAAAAAAGCTAGCGAATTCAACAAATAAAGAAAAAACAACTAGACAGACTAGAAATTGGCAAAAAAACGAGGCCCCAGGAGCATTCTTTACATGTTGTCGTTGCAAATATTTTAAGCACTAGAGATGGATTTCATCAATCATTGGATTGATTCAATGTAGTCGAGAGTTAATTGGAGAATTAGAAGGGTTAATTTTCTCTCAGGTTTTAGGTAAGAAGGATATGATATGAAAAGTTAATGAAAAAATGTATGTGAAAAGTATGTAAAAAAGTAATTCCTGTTGTGAAATAAAGGAGGAGAGAATTGTAGAGAGAATATAGAGAGAGACAGGATCGTATCTTATTATGGGGATATATATACACATACAATGGGGGTGGAGTTTCCACAATATAACACACCCTAGAATATTCTAAGATATGGACATCCATATATTATTATGCAATAATATTTCATAACACTCCCCCTTGGATGTCCATTACTGAAGAACATGTCTCGTTAAAAACCTTACTAGAAAAACCTGGTGGGAAAACACTAGAAAGGAAAAGAGTACAATAATCTTCAAGCACGCATAACAAGCTGCCTCGTTAAAACCTTTCCATGGAAAACCCAGTGGGACAAAACCATAGATAAGGAAAAAGAGTACAGTGCGTGTCTACTCCCCCTGATGAATACATAACTTGATATAACTTGAAATGCTCCTTGCTTTGACATAACTTCTCAATCGTTGAATTATGCATCTTCATTGATAACTTGATATCTTCAATTAGTCTTGATAACTTCAATCATCATATTTCATCGGAACTCGTAATCTTGACATTTTATAATAACTCTTGAATCTTCATTTTAAATAATACCTCCGTAATTGTGATGGAGTTTATCCTCGATAGATAACTTAGCATTATATGTAAAAAATAATTATCATCTCATAATGATCATGACCATAGCGTAGTAATGCGCATATAGTGCTACCTCGTTAAAAACCTTGCTAGGAAAACCCCGCTGGGACAAAAACCTATTCGAAGGGAAAAAGAGTGTAGCAACCATCCATATATTTAATCTCTACAGGAGAACCAACTCAAATGTTGAATAATAATTCACTTAATACATTCAGTGAATTTTTCTGCTAAACCATTGGATTGACGTCCTAATTGTAGACTTTGACTACATTATTTTCCAATCATTATGGTAATTCTGGACCATAAATTTATTTCACGTGTTTAGTAATAAATTCATTCATATCTGAATTCTCATATGTGCTCAAACTTCAGGTTGAGACAATAATAATTCAAGTAAACTCTACAGGAGTTTGAATATTCCATTTTGGAAATAATCACATAACCTTTCAATCGTGTCGTAGAGGTTCATATATAATCACGAGTTCTCAAAACTCAATTTAATCAAACAACATCATTAGTTGATCGTTGATCGTTTATAAGAGGCTTTTATAGGAAATTATCCTCGTTTGAGTATCTCATAAGATAACATTTCTTCTTTTTAAACATTTATCAAAGTATAACAATATAACTCAAAATGTGCATGCATATGATATGAAAAAAATTTCTACATAACATATTCTAAAACAAAGGAATAATAATACAACTAAATGCAATGATGTACTTACTATCTATATGCACATGATGATGACTCGATAATGCAAACTGTACAGTTTTCTTTTCCAAGGAATGGACTTCAGGTCCATGAGCTCAATCATAATCATTGATTATGTGTCGACAATCAGAATGGACTTACATATAAGTTCCCCATTATCTAGTCCATTAAACTCCGCGCGCAAATGCATATCAGTTCCTTAAACATAACGATATAATTTCAAATATCTTGCGATATTGTCAGTACTGAATCAGTGATATCTGAATACATGGTACCATTCCAATTCTATATAGGTCATCTACTATCATTCAGATATCTATGTCACTTCCGGGACATCCAAATTTCTTTACTCCATAGGAGTACCAACTACTCATGCTTG
>JAOWBH010163821.1:0-11083 GCA_028566215.1 Silene coronaria
GATAAACGTTAATCAACTGATTAAAACACAAAGTGTACCCATGTGAACCTCGAGTTTTATAAATGTTACTCGCACTAGCTGTTTAGGACACAATCCCCAACAAGGTGTCGTTATCACCTGCATGATCAGCGTCACAAAATGCATGAAGGCAAAGTGGCGATTTGCGGGCGATGTCGAAGGTCTGTGTCCCTTGCAGGTAGCGAAGGAGACGTTTCAAAGCAGTCCAGTGAGTGGCTGTGGGGTGATGAAGGAATTGAGCTAGGCGGTTTATAGTAAAGGCAATGTCAAGCCTAGTTAGAGATAGATATTGTAGACTTCCAACTATGGCGCGATAGGTTGATTGGTCGCGAATAGGTAGATGGTCTTCGCGAGTTAGTGGTGGGGAAGTGGCGATGGGTGTTGTATTTGGTTTAGCGTCAATCATGTGGTATTTGGTGAGGAGATCGTGAATGTATTTAGATTGGTTGAGATGGAGACCGGGTTCATTTGGTATAACTTCGATACCCAAAAAGTATGATAATGTTCCAAGATCTTTTAGAGAAAATCGGGTAGATAGTGCTGTAATAAATTTTTGTAAATGTGTTGGATTTGGTCCAGTGATGATGATATCATCAACGTAAACTAGCATATAAATGCAAGTGGTTTTGTTTTGTAAAATAAATAAAGATGAATCAGAAATAGATTGTTTAAAACCTTGAGTAATTAGATGAGTTTTTAATTCGGTGTACCAAGCTCGCGGAGCTTGTTTTAATCCATAGATTGCTTTATTGAGTTTACAAACGTAGTCAGGTTTTGTTTGATCAACAAAGCCGGAGGGTTGAGTCATGAAGACATTGTCAGTCAATTTGCCTTGAAGAAAGGCATTGTTGACATCCAGTTGACGAAGAGGCCATGATTGTGTAACAGCGAGAGATAAAATAAGACGAACAATAGTTAGCTTTATAACGGGTCTGAACGTCTCTGTATAGTCAACACCCGGGCGTAGATGGAAACCCTTGGCAACAAGGCGAGTTTTGTGTTGTTTTAGGGTACCATCCAGGTTATATTTATTGCGAAATACCCATTTGCAGCCAATGACATTTTGCGATGTAGAGCGTGGAATGAGGGCCCATGTGTGGTTTCGTTCAAGAGCGTGGTATTCATCGTTCATTGCGTTGCGCCATTGAGGAAGTATGAGGGCTTGTTTAACGGTGTTAGGTAGATTGTCAGGAGATTGGTTAAGTGTAGCAACTTTAGCGTATTTTGGGTTGGGTTTACGAATATTGTTGGTGAGACGGGTAGTGACAGTCTTGAGAGGTAGTGAAGCAGCGGTCTTGGATGGAGGGCGAGTGCGAGTGAGTTGGTCATGATTTGTTACAGTGTCAGCGGAGGGTGATGAGGTAGCCGTGGTAGAAGGATTTGGTTCAGAGGGAGAAGAGGTATTGTTCGGAGCTCGTTGGTTGGGGCTGCGACGAGAGTAGACAATAGTGATGGGTGGTTTGGTAGGAGGAGTGGATGGGGCCGAGGAAGGTGGTGCGGAAGGGGTGGTGGGAGAAAGAATGGGTATAGAAAGGGTGCACCAATCATTTGGATCGGTGTGAGGCGATGACGGTACTGCTGATTTTCGAAAGGAGTACTCGTTATCTATAAATTGCACATGTCTTGAGGTGTAAATGCGATTGGTTTTTGGGTCAAGACAGTGGTATGCACTTTAAGTGTTTGAGTAGCCCACGAAAATGCAAGTTGTAGAGCGGTCTTCTAATTTATGTTTGCTATACGGGCGTAACCAGGGGTAACAGAGACATCCAAAATTGCGGAGTTTTGTATAGTCGGGTTGTTGATTATGTATTATAGAATATGGTGATTTATCATTTAGAGTTTTGGTAGGGAGTCAGTTTATGAGATAAGTTGCGGTACTGAATGCAAATGGCCAACAAGTGGTTGGTAGGCCGGCGTGATTCAGGAGAGCAAGGCCCGTTTCCACAATGTGACTGTGACGCCGTTCGGCATAACCATTGTGTTCCGGGGTATGAGGTGGTGATGTAGAATGAGTTATGCCGTTATCGAGAAGCGTTTTATTTAACTTAATATATTCTCCTCCGTTATCGGGAAAAAAATGTCGAATGGGTTTTTGGAAATATTTTTCAACTAAAGCCTTAAATTGAATAAATATTGTCGTAGTGTCGGATTTGCGTTTTAGTGGATATAACCAAACGTATTTACTAAAGTGGTCGACAAATACAATATAGTATTTGTAGTGTTCTCGAGATAGAATTGGGCTGGTCCATAAATCTGAGAACATAAGGTCAAGAGGTGCGTCTGACTTAAGAGAAGAAACAGAAAAAGGGAGCTTTTTGCTCTTAGCAATACAACAAGAATGGCAGTGTTCATAATCCAATATTGGTGAAATTAAATTTTTATTGATAATCTTAATTACATCATAAGATGGATGGCCTAGCTTATGATGCCAAGATAATGAAGCGGTTCCTTTGACAGCGGTTTGAGCGATTGGTTGTTGAGGACACCACTCGTAAATCCCGTGCTTAACTCGGCCCTGGATTAAAGTCTTCCCCGATGAGAGGTCCTTAAAAAAAACAAATCAGGTGAGAAGTTGATAAATGCATTGTTATCTTTGCACAATTGACAAATAGACAGGATATTACGAGAAATTGTCGGTACGTGCAACACATTATTGAAGCAAAGAGAGTGAAGTTGGAACGAACCTATGTTTTCAATTGGGAGAGCAGACCCGTCTCCGATAATTAGATCATCCATGCCGGTATAAGGGGAATGGAAGGCTAAGGTGTCCAGGTCGTAGGTGATACGATTGGTGGCGCCGCTGTCAAGCAGGAAATTAGGGTTCGGTGGGGTTGCACCATAGGTGGCAGCGTGGGCTTGAGGTGGTGGTTGGTTATGGCGAGTAGAAGGTGGCACCGGAAAGATAATGGTGGGAAATAGCTTCCTGAACAAGGGGCAATCAGCGATGACATGGCCCGTCTGACGACACCACTAACATCGCCCTTTGAAGGGTCGGGGATTGGAGTTGTTGGTGGGTTGATTCTGTGTTGCTGTTTGTGGGTGAGCAGGCTGAGTTTGGTTGCGAAAATAACCGTGCCGCTGGTGTTGGTTGTGTTGACGGTATGAAGGGTTGGCGAATGGGGTGAAATGATTTGTGGTTGGTTGGTTTTTGACAAGCAATTCTTGTTGAAGCAATTTTTCATGCAGTGCTTCAAAACTGATGGGTGTATCACGAGCTCTAACGCCATTGATGACAAGTTTATAGAGTTCGTAATCAAGGCCCTTTAGAACCCTGGAAATGATGTCCTCCGGATCAAGGATTTTGCCCATAAGAGCGAGTTGGTCTACACACGCTTTAATCGAGTGCATGTAGTCCGAGATGGTTTGATCCGTTGTTTTGACAATGGAATCAAATTTGTCTTTAAGTTTTAGAATGTGCGCACGCGAGGGGTTTGTGTAGGTATGGGCAAGGATGTCCCAAGCCTCCTTAGCGGTTTTAGCCCTTACAATCAAGGATTGAAGAGCAGAAGAGATGGTACCCATTAAGGCACCAAGAATCAGTTCGTCCTGCTTGAGCCAAGTCAAGTAGGCTGGATTGGTTTTCTCTGTATTGTCAGAGTCTTTAATGGTGGCGGGTGGTGGAGACTCGGATCCATTCAGGAAACCGAGTAGACTGAACCCGAAGAGGATATTGGTTAACTGAAAGTGCCACGAAGAATAGTTAAGCGGTGTCAGCTTAACGACATGGCTGAGGTTGAGAGCAGTGAGAGGTTTTGTGGTTTCATGTGGGTTTGGGATCTGGATTTCTTAACTGGGGGTTGACATGGTGGTCTGGGGTGGAAGCGAGGGTGGGTTGGTACGCTTGAAGGTGATGCGTTTTGGTCGGAGGTTATTTCTTGTGGATCGTTGAAAGCTCTTAGATACCATATAAGAAAAGGTTTGTCTGTAAACTGATAATTTTATTGATGAATGAGTTATATGTATATATAGGATTTACAATGTGAATGACAGTAAGAATAATGCTATAATTACAATGATACACAAATGTAATCTTTCTATATTTGCAATATGAACATGATCAAGTATCCTTGATTTTAGGAGGTAATTGAGAGGAAGATTGTTGATTTGATATACTGACAGTATTTGTAGAAATATTCTGATTTGCAAATCAGAATATTTCTGATTTGCAGGAATATGGTTAATACCCCGAAGCTACTGTTGAACAAGCTAAGCATTGGCTATTAAATCCGTTCTTGACAATTTTTGTCGCGCCTCGGGAGAGAAAGTCATTGCGGCCAAGTCTCGAGTTTTTATTCGAGGAACATGTCACATGAAGCTAAGCATGCTGTTAGTGAGGCGTTGGGTTTTGCTGAAACTGATGATCTGGGAACGTACTTAGGGATGCCTATGATTAACGGTCGAGTGACCAAGAATACCTTTGCTAAATTGGAGGAAAAAATTAATGGGAGATTGGCAGGTTGGTCCACGAAGAGGTTATCCCTGGCGGGTCGGGCTACATTGATCCAATCGACTCTCAGTAGCATATCAAACTACAATATGTAGACCGCTAAGTTACCTCGTTCGTTATGTGACTCTATTGACAAGAAAACTCGAAGATTTTTGTGGAGTGGCAGTGACAATAAAAAATCAGTCTGCTTAATATCTTGGGAGAAAGTCCAGCAACCTAAAGCTCTTGGAGGTCTCGGTATTGTATCCGCGCGATAGGCTAATGCGGCTTTTCTGACAGAACTAGGGTGGAGAGTTTTAGCAGAACCACATAGTCTATGGTCTCGAGTGCTACAGTCTAAGTATTGTGATAATCGGTGAGATATCGATATGTTCCGTCCTAAGCAAAATATGTCTAACGTTTGGTCAGGTATTTCTTCACAAGCTAAAACTATTATTTTTGGCTCATCTGTTGTGGGCAATGGAAGACGTACCTTATTTTGGGACCACCCTTGGGTTGACGGAACCTGTTTATTCGATGCTAGTATTGCCCTTATTCCCGAGAACATCTTGGGTGCTACTGTGAGTGAAATGTGGAGCGATGATTACGGGTGGAAATGGGATTTATTTGCTAATTTTCTACCCCAATGTGAACTTAGAAAAATAGCATCTATTAAGCTATTTTCTGACCCGAATCAAGAGGATACTTTATATTGGAAGGGTACATCGTCAGGAAAATTTTATATTAAATCAGCACTTGGTTTCTTGCAGAGTCCGGACTTCAATAATGATCCGGAGCTCCCAATATGGCGTGTCATTTGGCGCATCCCGGTCCAACAAAGGATCAGAATGTTTATTTGGTTAGTAGCACATGGTCGGTTGATGGTTAATGTTAACCAAGTTAAAAGGAACATGAGCGACGATCCCTTGTGTCCAAGGTGTCAATCGGAATAGGAAACCATAAATCATATGCTCAGAACTTGTCCCATGGCTAGATATATTTGGAACGAGATTGGAGATCGGATCCCAGATACTTTGTTTTATTTATCGGCTTTTACTGATTGGATTTCTAACAATGCTAGCAATAATTTCCAAGACGGACTTGCTGATTGGCCAATGTTTTTTTGCTATCACTTGCTGGTGAATTTGGCGTTGGTGTATCTACATAGTCTTTGGTCGTGATGAGGACATACCGCTAGAACCTCGTGCTTTCCTGTTCAACCAATTCGATGTCACTAAGAGAGCCTTTGACAGATTTTCGATTTTTTTCTCCCAACCCAGCGACTGCATCGAGAGAAGTCTTTATAAGGTGGGCTCCTCCCATATATGGTTGGATCCTAATTAACACCGATGGAATCTCAAAAGGCAATCCGAGGCCGGCAGGAAGTGGAGGTATTTTTAGGGATGAGACGGGGAATTTTTTTGGCTGCATTTTATTTTCCATGTGGGATTTGCTCGTTGATGAAGGCTGAATTATTGGCGCTTTTGGCTGGGTTAGAACAAGCGAAAGAGCTACGTCTACGAAAGCTTATTATACATATGGACAATAAATCATGCATTCAGGTCGTTCGAGAGGATCAACTCGTTAACAATAGTCTTAAGTTTATCGTCAAAAAAAGCAAGGAACTACTGAGAGACGATTCTTGGACTATCAAGTTGGAGCATTCATATCGCGAGGCAAATAAAGCTAGTGATTGGCTAGCTAATCAAGGAGTAATCTCTAACACCGATCTCACTCACCGGCTAATCTTCGCCTTTTCTACGAGAAGATATCTTTGGGGTCACCGGCATATATAAATTATTTGGGGCTTGACCCTCATATGTACCAAAAAAAAACTGTGGTCAAGGTAAATGATCATGAACTACTGCTTCTAAACTATGCATTACACTAATTTATATATGCAATAGCATTAATTTATTTGAGATAAATTTATGAGGGACGATACTCATGATTTGGGTTTCAATTTCATCGGCATTAATTTCGTCTTTCTGACTCTCTTTACACCATTAAAAGACAAATTCAATCCTATACTAGCAAAATATCTACTTGTTACTTTTTCCTAAAAATAAAATCTAGTTAGTTAGACACATATGAATCCTTAGCGACCACAATATATCAGTAGTTAGTTATACTTAATACACATATATTAAACGGAAAACTAGATACAACTATACAAGGGTGGAGTCTAGTGGTCAAAATTTCGGTAAAACTCTCAGAAGACCCAGGTTCAAGCCTCCCCAAGAGTAAAATCTTGTGAAACATTCTTGGCCTGAATCCATGCCTTACTGGCTTCAAACCTGTCACCCTCGGATGGCTAACAAAAAAAAAAAAAAAAAAAAACTAGATAACGCAAGAGTCATGACATATGCAATGAGAAAGGTACCTAGGACAAAAATACATACACATTTGCACGTCTTATATTGTTAAAATGTGGAATAATGGTCCTTTCAGAGACATGTGTAACAAATTACCATATTTACCAAGTAACATTTCGATGCCAATCTGTGTTAACAAAACTATTAACGCAACAAGCAACAAAATGCAGCCTTACATACGCGATATTTGCATATAGAATATCACTAGTTTATAATGGACATATTTGTCACAAGCTTATAACGAGTTGAATATTACCAATATAAGACAAAAATTAGAGTGTCTAGAAAGTTACAAATGACTTGTGATAAAATATACATCGTTTCTCAAAGAATTAATAGATGGTCTCTACTCTTATGACAAGTATATCCGTCTTAGGAGTAAAACAGGTTAAATAACATTTCACATGGTTAGAAAATACATAGGGAGAAATAGATACTAGATAGGGCAATTATTTTGCAGTCCCTAATAACTCTGTTTTTGACTTATCCCTCCCATTTAACCCGTGTTAAACTTAAACGGTTATATATATATAGAGGTGGGATCCGGTGAGAACGATGACTCGGTGAGAACGGTGAGAACAAACCTCTACCCTTGAATAAAATTGAAATAAACGGCTGATACAAGGTTTTCTATTAAACCCATTAATTAAATACATCTACCTCCATGTTTTGTTTCGTTTCGTTTTACTGCAACCCCAAAACCCAACTAATTAATACAATTAATACAATTTTAATTCAATTAACCTTATCATCAATCATATAACTCCATCCTCCCATGACTGCACGCACTTGCCCCGGAACTCCGACGAGATCGTTGCCGAACACAATAACCTTTCACCACCATCATTTTCGGCAACCGACCATCAGCCATGTCAGACCACCTCGCACAACTGGAATCTCCTCGTCATCGTTACCCTTGCTTTCTCTTTCAATCATCATCACCGTCGGAGCTCCAATCAGATCTCATATCGATCATTTTCTCGCATCAAATATGGCATCCCAACCACGTCGGCCTCACGACTACATATAATCAACGATGGTGTCAGCTAACACTTTTCCTTTTCTAGTTTGAGCGAAACGCAATTAGTGTATATGGTTTCAAAATTGATGTATTTCAAACCATTTTTAATGTATCTACTAACTAGTTTTGTGTATCAATGGTAAGATACATTAAAATAGTGGCTAAATACATCAAATATTAGTGTAGTTACATTCAAATAGATGTGAAAAATGAAGAGTTCCCTAAGTTACCACCGGCGATGGTGTGCGATAGTCACCATAGGGAATTCTCAGATGTGAAACCCTCTTTGGCGAGTCTTTCCGGCGACGGTGATCGACGCCTTTGACGGTGTGTATGGGCTGTTCTCGACAATGAGATATTGAGCTGTTTAGTGTAATTGAGATAAATAGACGGGGAGAGCAGTGGGCCGACGTCTAGTGGCGGTGGTGTTCGTCGACGTCATCTTTTGGTGGTGGTGGCTGGTCATGGTGGTCGTTGACTTTTGGTACTAGATCAAGATGAGGTAGAGGGTGGTTATAAAAGGATAAGAACGAGGGAGACAAAAGGTAAGGTTGGGGTTTGAGGTTGACAGTTACGTTTACGCGCGAGTTTTTGGGTAAATCAGTTTGTTCTCACCGTTCTCACTGAATATTTGTTCTCACCGGATCCTAAATCTATCTATATATATATATATATTGAATTAAATGGTGTGATGTAAATATGAGATTTTAGTTACTAATAAAAGTGTTTGCATTTTCAGGTTTGGTTACATCAAGAGTTTAGCCCTTACAACTGAGCGTCTAATCCATTTGGCTCTCATTTAGGTTAATAATTTTGGTTTGATTAATTTGACTGTCACCAACAAATGCTAAATTTTGTGACTGTGGTCTAAGCAAAATGACATGTGTATTCTCATATTATAATCAATAAAGTATGAGTTCTTACATTCATGTTGATGTTCTAATAACAATTCTATTGTAACAAAAGTGAAAATGCATGTAGATGATGTAACGATTTTTGAAGTATGATAACAAATAATTGCATCAATTAAAGGCATTTTGTTATTATGTAAGTAGTTAATTTAGGTGATGGTTAATATTTTGTAATTCGCATTCCGTTATTCATGACTTTCAATCTAACACATATCAAATTTGTAGTAAACTTGATTTTGCGATTTCTATATGTTTCGTATTTCATAAATATATATTAAAATAAAAAGTGACTCTATAAGTAGGTGGATTTTAATGCTTATTGTTATTTGTTTCTTTTGAATTTTTTATATTCTGTCAATGGATTTATATTGCATTTGGGTACTAAATTAGGCCAATTTCATATCTTATAAATTTTTGAAATATTAACCATTCCATGATTAGTTTCTCTCTATTATAGTACTATCCCAATTTAAATTCCCAAATTTTCAAATTCACAATTGTTATAAATCTTCTATATTAAGGTTGTTGGTTGTAATAAATAAAAAAATACGAAAAAATAATTTCCATGAATATACAAAAAAAAAAGTTTGTTTGACTGCCAAATTATATGAGTTACATTGCATATTTTACTACATTCTCTTTGTTTATTACAATTTAAATTTTGGAACAAGTTAAATAGCAATATTAAACCAATTTTAACATCACCCATAACATTGTTAAAATACTTTTACGCGAATGATTTATTGAAAACGTGAGAAAACATCAAGAAGAAAACAAATACTTTTTGGTTTTAACTCTGCGGCATAGAAGAAATAGGAAAGGCCCATGTCGAAATACTTTATATTTAAAAAGAGTCAGTCGACATGGTCTTCAAATCTATTCAAACTCTCAAGGTTTTTCTATTTATTACAACCAACAACCTCAATATCGAAGATTTATAACATGTGAAATTGAAAATTTGGGAATTTAAGTTGGGATAATCTTATAATAGAGAGAAACTACAATTGTATATTGCAGACTAACTACAAGATTGACTATATTAACATGAATGACTGATAGTTTTTTAATTCCATATGACATTTTTACATTCATGGATTCTATTGATTTTTATTAATTATTGACATTATAATATGAAATAATAATTGATTGAATCTAGCAATCTAATGGTATCCAAAAGATTAGTGAGAGTTAAGGACTATCCCCACGAATACAAACCATTAAACTCCCCAATTAGCGAGGGTTACTTCGTAGCCTCTTTAGTGCTAAAAAAAAATTTAATTTGTCCAAGAAATTTATTAAGCCTCCGCGTTTTAGCCTTCTAAAGAACTATATCATCAACTAAGTCCGATTATTAGATGTTAGCCTATCCATTTATTACCATATGTTGATTTATCATGAATTATTCATGAGGTGATCTTACTATGTGTTTTGATATTTTATAAAATTGAATAAGGTGATCTTACTATGTGTTTTGATATTTTATAAAATTCCAATTATTTCAATTCATTATAATTTGACTTTTGTGAATTGTAGATTTTATTCTAATTTTAAGTTTGAAATTTAAGCATTATCGCATATCTTAGATGATTCCGTGATTTTCACGGGTGTTAAAACTAGTTATTGCAAAAAACTAAAAATAAAAACTAGGTGGGTAAACTAATTGCAATCAAAATAGTAACAAACATATTCTTAATTGTTTTTTTTTTCTAAAAATTTCTTTGGGATGAAATTAGCTTAATTAGTTACTTCTATACATCTCTATATAAAAATAAAAAGGCTACCTTTAACGCACTAATAAGTTGTCATGTGGAAGCCTTAAAACCTTTCTAACGAATTTAAAAACTCTAAATTAATTTCCATATTCTAGTGAGTAATTGAAATGAGGTTTAAAGGTATAAACCATCCCAAACTCTTAGGGTGTGTTTGGATTGAGAGATTTGGAGGGAAAAGAAAGGGAGGGAGGGTAGGGGATTTAAAATCCCTTATTTGGATAACAAATGAGGGTGGAGGGAAATGGAGGGGAAGAAATTGAGAGAGTTCCATTTTCCCTTCTCCAAGGCAAATCAAAATCTCTCCACAGTAGGCAAGATTTGGAAGGAATTGTATCCAAAATTCCACATCCCATTTGCCCTCCCTCTCCCCAACCTCCCTTTCTCTTCCCTCCTTCCCCCTCCCCTCCCTTTCCCTCCACTTTTGCTATCCAAACACACCTTTAAGACAATCAAACAAAAAGTTAAGAAGAAGCAAACATAGGAGCAATATGTGTGCACAATCCGTCTTACTTGTAACGGTCACAACTTTGTGACTTTTCACAGCCTCCCTCCCACTTGCC
>JAOWBH010163832.1:0-11083 GCA_028566215.1 Silene coronaria
AGTCGGTTCCTTGTATGAAATGCATCATACGATTTTTCCACCAGCCATAGTCCGTGCCATCAAAGACAGGACATTTGCGGTAAAGCAATCACGAACACGAGGCTCTGATACCAATTATTGAGATTATAGATCCGGTACTTAAGAGGAGGAGGGGTGAATTAAGTACCCTTTTAAAACTTTAAGCGCGAAATGAAACACTAATTGATTCTGACGCAGTACACAAGAGAATTAAACAGTCCGGATGTTTGTTCAAATAATACGAATTGTGCTTTACTGGTCTGATGAATGCGTGACTAATGAATACGAGAAATAATAAACACAAAGAACAATAAAAGGCACAAGACACAAGATTTTTAACGTAGTTTGACCTACTCTCTAAAGGTCTAAATTCTCCCTATCACTCTTATTATTATTTCAATTATAACCAAACTCAATTGCAAAGAAATAACCCCCACGATCAACCCGAGTACAACCCCGTACCCCAAAATACTCTTCTCACAAAATGAAAATTAAAAAACAATTTGCCTCCTTATATGGTTCACAAAATAGAACGATGGAGCACAATCCTAGGAGATGGATGATTATGAGCAACTTGAAATAATCGTTCAAAAACAAGACTCAAAACTTTTGCAAAAATGTTTTTCGAAATGATAGCAATAAAGCACAAATTTTGTAAAGCAATCTCACATTTTTCAAGTGTGTCAATATTCGGATATTTTGACTCATTTATATTAATCAAGGTGGTTGGAAAACTATCTCCCTAAATCAGGTTAAAGCATATATTTTAAAGATAACAAAATCTTTTTTCAAATATCTTTTGCCAATCTTTTCCAAAACTTAAACTACCTTTTATTTGATAAAATCTTTTCAAACTGAACAAGGAATATTGTTATACTAGAATATCTCGTCTAGTATAAAATATTCTAAGAGATAATTTTCCAATCTTACGAAATATTTCAGCGTTTATAGCAAACTACCCAGGACTAATCAGTGATGGAGACTGTTCAAAACATTTATTTCAAGTTCTGCACAAATTCTCCTTCTTTACATTAGCTATACTCAAGGACAACGGAAGAGATGATCTTCAAGCAACTTCCAAGAGCACTTTCAGTCCTTGTAAACCTGTGCAATCATACCTAGCTCACAAGCATTAGTCAAGAGGGAAGGAAACGATTAAGAACTTGTCATCATCAACATATATGGTTCAACAAATTCCTTACACTAAAACGCACTCAACCTTTATTGCGCATCTAGTTCCAAGATCATCAAAACACCATTCACCTGAACTCTCTAAACTTACCCAACAATTGAACTATTCCAAAAGTCAAAGACAAGGTTTCTACAAGTTAGGGCAGAGGGAAAGACAAGACACCGAGGATAATTCATAAAGATGATTCCCAACCAGGTTCGAAGAATGACCTTGACAAGAAATAAGGAATAATACCCTTCACTTAACCAAATCCAAAAGCCAACAATCATGAAAAGTGTTCCTCAAAACTTAATATGGCTTAATCCTAAACAAAATTATATTCATCTAAGATCAAGTCCAACCATTGAGTATACAACCTATGAAAAGATCTAGGTTCAAGCATATTCTAAAATATACTTCTCACAAAGCTCTCCAGCTCAAGGCTCAACCCAAAATAAACGTGATCAATCCACGTAAATGTTAAGGTAAGGGGAGGGGTACCAAAAGTTTGAGAATGAAGGAGAGCAAACAAGGGAAGATAAGTCGGAAGAAGAATTTTCAAACATAGAGTTGAAATATCCTTGACAAGAAAGAATTGACTAGCGCCCATAACAAAGAAGAGGAAAGGAATGATGAAGATGGATCGATATTAAAAGAATAAAGTAGGGAGTGCTAAGAAAGGAGAGAAAATACGAGAAAATAGAAGCACCCTTCGGCTGGTCAAAAAACTCATCAATACTCTAAAACGACCAGTTTCTCTTTTTTCTTCACACCGACGACAACTTGGTAATCAATTCCATATTGCATAGAATCCTTTTACCACAATCAATAAATAGATTAGTACTTAACAAGTAGCAAGCACACACGGACTACCAAATTTGGTCCTTATTTCTACCCACTCTCACCTATTCTAGGTCTGTTCAATTGGGGTTACACAAATGTGCGTCGGGAGCGTTATGCTCTGATACCAACTGTGAACCCCCGCGATTATATAAAAGATTAAATGCATAATTAGCAGCGGAAAATACGTAAATTTTTAAAATTTCGAGGCACAACCGCGGAGTTCACTGAAAACATTTGAAAACTGTTTAACTTAATGACTATAATATAAAATAAATACATAATACGAATAAAATATACAAGGGATCTTGGATCCCTCCAAAATTTAAGAAATGCAATCACGAACGATAATCAAAAGGGTGTATCGTTGCCTCAGCAACGCTCGCTAGCCACTTGTTTTGTAACCCCTAGCATATACCACCGACCTGTCACCTGTCATTCATAAAAATGAATGCCACAGTTAGTGGGGAGTAACTCAGGTGTCCTCCCTGTCATATTACAATATAATAACATAAGTACAATGCAAAAAAGATCAGTTTATCAAACATATAACATACGAATAAATCATATGATAACGAAATGGAAACAATCACAACTTGTCCCACTATATTACGACAAAAAAACGACATAGTAGTAAAGAAAACACGAAGAAAGCCATAACCACAACGACGTACTGGACCGGTCCCAATGTTATAATGTCAATTAACCATAATTAAAACAGCCCGACCTCCCGGGAAGGCTACGATAATATACTTCCTTAGCTTAAGCCCATATTAAACTTCTGGAGGTTCAATACCGACTCTCGAGATAAAAAAAGATACCCGATTCAGCGATTGCGATAAAACCCGCAAACCCGAAACTCGAAGCCAGACACCTAACCGTTCCAGGGTCGAGTAACCTCGTACACAGCACTCCGTACATCACTGTAACCAAGGTCCGAATACGAGACGATCGTGACAAGACCCGATGCCTGGTACATACCCGTACCTAGGTCGAGTAACCTTGTACCCATCACTCAGTACATAACCGTACTGAGATCCGAATACTAGATCATAACAAATGGGTTGATTAGCACTAGAACGACACACACAAACCCAATTTACTCCATAACAAACATGGATTAACCATACAACTAAGGACCGACTTTCATAGAGGACTCGTAAAAGAAACAAAAATCGTTAAATGACGTAATTAACTTCAAAATAGGAATTAAAAGAATCTTATCCAACTTAATAAAATACGGGTTGTTACATCTTTTATGGACAATTTGATATGTACTACCTTGGTTAACTAAGATGGTAGCATTCCCATTAGCTAAGGAAGGTCTCGCTAAAGGCTCCTGGGTAAGTGGGGGTGTTACAATGGTGCACCTCAAGACGAGCAAATCTCAGACGAACGACAAAGAGTACTTAGTGACGGTCGACTGCGCCAATGATGGAGGAGATAATGGAGTCAAACACACCATAATTGCTTCTATGATGGGTCCTTTTGCCGAGTATCGATGACATATACATTGAACTTGTACTCCTAGTGGCATGAAGTCGAAGGCTCCTCGTTTGTGCTCCGTTTGTCACATCATCATGACACTCTTTTTTTTTGAAGTTGTTAAACTCTTGACGCTCAAGGTATGAAGTTCAACAAGCGGTGTCTTTCTCTTTTGAATTGAAGAACTTGTGGCAGTTTCGATGATGTCATGTGTTGTATTTTTCTTTGTTTTAGACATTTACTTTGACACTTAGGAGTGTTTTTTTTGTGTGGAAAACATGGATAATAATATGTTGAGCCGTATAGTTTTTTACTTCCCAATCCCTCATATCCATTTTGTCATGCATGTCGTACATAGTTTATACTCTTATGGGTTAGTAGCGAAAGCAGATATTTATTTATTTTGTTTGGTGTGTGTTTGCTTTCTCCAAGTAAATCATCTGAACAGTTGATTTGATAAAGAATAGGTGTTTGCATGCCCTTTGCTATTCTTCCTTAATTAAATTGTAGAGGATTCCAATGCCTGAATAAGTTGTTCAAGTATATGATTGCTATAATCATCAAGATGACAACTTGTGGTAGAATCGGTGCTTGAAAGCTTTCTCCGAATCTATTTTGTCTCTGATAACGAAGTATTGTTGCTTAAGAATTTTTGTTAATTCTTCGTCATTTGACTCTTCGTCGACTTTGGTGCTTCAAAGCTTTCTTCAAATATTAGTAAACTTGATAACACGATAAATCTTAGTGTTTACAAGCTTTCTCCGAACTCAACTTACGTTTGATCATTTGACGATGCCTCGATGCTCGCGAGCTTTCTCCAATCGTCGTCGTTTAACTTTACGATAATGTCTCGCTGCTTGGAAGCTTTCTCCGAATCCAACTTGTGTTGGGAGTTTTCATTTTTTTACTCCAAATTGAACATAATGAATGAATCAAGTGACAGTTTGGTACTTGGCAATGCCTCCAAGATATGAAACTTGAGTTTTTTTTTTAGCGTGGCTGGACTTCAGTGAGACTAAAGCTGTCAACGTACTCGTAAAATGAGAAATCATTTCACAACATCAAGTTGATGTAGTTCATGGAAAGTTAGCTGTGTAAGAAGTTAATGACGGGCTCCATTTTCTTTGCTTGGTGATAGTTAGCACGACTATGCTAACAAGTCAGTGGGGTGTAGTAAAAGAGGTTTAAGAACTCTTCTTCCACTTGATCCCAATTGTCGATGGATTGGTACGCCAAATCGGTGTACTAGTCAAACGCCACTCCTTTGAGGCTCCGAACAAATTGCATCACTAGAAGATCACTATCGGTGCCTGCATTGTTTCATGTTTTAATAATGTGGGCAATATTCTGTTTCAGATTGATTTTTACATCGAATTACTGGAACTTTAGTGGCCTGTATCCGAGAGGCATTTTAAAGCTATCAACCCTTCCAGTATACGGGTTCGTCTAGAAATGATTGTCTTTTGGAGTTCCGCCAAACTTTTCTTTGACGATTCCATCGATCGTCTCATGGATTTGTTGGGTGGGACGAGACTAGATTTTTGAATTGACATCCTCATCAACATGCGCGGAATCATCACCATCCTTCGAGTTTTCACTATCGTCATCAATCTTTAAATCGTCGGAGTTTCCATCAACCGGACGTTTCTCCAAGTTTCTTTGTAGAGTGGCAATTTTCTTTTTCTTAACTTTATTTCATTTTTAGCCGTTCTTCATCAGGTGATGATGGTCCAATCACCATCACGGAAGCAAAGATGGCGATTTGCGTCATTAAGGGCTCTTCAACACTTCTTGTGTTCGTATTTGTGAGTAGAACGCCAAAGTTGCTACTAAGGGTGATGGATCTTTCGACATCGAAATCAGACACCGAATCTATCGTCTATTTGGCAGAATTTTTCACTAAAGACATTGAAATGAGTTTTGACAATTTAAATGTGGAGAAAGAGACGAGCGGTAAAGATGGTAGAGATGGTCCCACCGCGCATGCCAAATTTTTATACATAAATGTTTTAATATGAAAAATAATTAACAAATATAAAATGGTAACAAACAATATTTTACTAGATTTGAAATTTGGGTACAATATCTAATGTACTCTGCTGATTTGATCTTCACATAACTTGGATGACGATGTTGAAGGAGAGTTTCGACAAACTTGGTACTCCTCTTTGAAGAGATGTTGTTTTTTTTCACTTTTGACTGCACAAATATCGGATTATCGGTTGCTTGACGCCGTGACATGAAAAATGATTTATTTGATGCAGGAGGGTCGCTTGGCTTGATCTCCGTAGACGATTTGATTTGATGGAGGATTGTCAGACTTGTCCCTTTGATGATTTGACTCAGTGACAACGACGATGGTGTGAGTTTTGAATGCTTCGATGTCGATCCTTGGGGACGATGGTTTGACTTTCGTTCTTGATGGAACTTAGAAGGATTTGATTTGTAGAGAGAATGAATTTTCTTTTCTAGTTTTCACCTTTTCTACTCTATTTTTTCCATCATGGCAAATGAATAGGAATCGCTTATCCATAGAGAAGAGCGTCTTAAACCCTAAGTTTTAGAGGGTTTGGACTTGGTAGTCATTTCAGCCCATTTGAGCATATTTGACCCATTTAAGTGAGTTTGAACGGTTTAGTGAATTTGACCCATTCATACGGTTTTGTCAACTTACAGAAACGGATCCGACTACAATAATAAAAATGGACTACTCTATTTAAATTTCGTCCAATTTAATTATAGTATTTTGCAATTTCGTTGACAGATCAACATTTTGACTCTTGACTTCCAACGTGGCACGTATATAAAATTTTCGTGCCTACAGTATTATGCTGGAATTGTTTATTTATGTGTGTTTGGATATAATATGGCTAGGAGAACCTCGAGTTACTCCCCAATGACTGTATCATTTGTTTTTAATGAATGAATAAGCATGTTGAAGTGAAAGTTTTGGACCCCTATTAGACTCCTCTAATTAGTTACTAAATTTCTTTAATTTAGTTTTTTTAAGGATCTAGTTATCATGCATGCACATATAATTGTAAAAAAGGAGAAGTAAATCGTATTTCCTTACATTGGGGTTATAAGCAAACGATCACAACAAACAATTTGGTATTCTTGACCAGCAAATAACATTGGATGATCCTTTAATTTCCTATTCTCCAAAGAAGAAGACCCCCTCTAGGTTGCACCCAAGACTTAACCCCGAAAGTCATTATATTATTAACTAAATAATATTAGAACTAACCCTCATATAATATTAATAATATTACTAATCTAGTAATATATGATGAATATTATTATATATGTGATTTTTATCTGATATTGGATAAGGTATTATGAAGTTTTAAGATGAAGAATTTGAACAAATTTTGTTCACTACTAATCATTCTGTTTCGCCAGGAATTACAGGTCCTAGACTGATTACATGCAGCTGTATTACCCCATGACTGGGGCAACATGACTAGCACGGTATAGACTATGGATAGCTGTCAGGAGGAAAATTTGGTTGGCTGACCTAGTTAAAATGGCCTGGCCAGAATTGAACCTTCAGGGTATCTCCAGGGGACAAGGTTAGTCTCATGTGTATGAATTTATTCGCAATCTCATAGAAGATACTAATGCAATTATGGCACTTGTAGATATACAATTTGTTCCTATTTGTAAGGAAGACTGACCAATCGAGCTTAAGTAACTACCATTCAGTTGAGAAGAAGTCAACTAAAAGCCAAGAACAACTCCTTAACAATAAGGGAGCCTCAACTGGAAACGCAGGGAGAAAAGGTTTGAAAGTGACCGTTGAGCAAGGATGGACTATAAAAGAGCACCACACAAGCAGCATCAAACAAATAACACAAAACAGAGAACATTTATACCATTTAGCATAAGTTGTAAATCATAAGACACGTATTGTTCCTAGTTTTAGTCATTTACATTCATAGTAGTATTATCTCCTGGCTTAGTGCCCGTGGTTTTTCCTTATTAGGTTTTCCACTTACAAAATCTGTTGTCTTGTTTATTTTTCACTAATATTAGATCAACGTAACAATCCAGGCAAATCAATCATCTACCCCAAGCAAACCTCAAATTCCAGCTAGATAACCCAGCAAAATCATATCAGGCAAGATTCTTCGTAGAAATTTTGCTAAAACAATTGGCGCCCACCATGGGGATCTAGTTTGAAAATAATCCTATCATCCCTCACAAACACAATCCTTTCCTTTTTTCTCTCAAAATCAAAATTACAAACCTTTCCCTAGAAGACCAACTCTCCGCAGCCAAACAACAATTGACTGAAATGGAATCTCTGAAAGAAAAAATGACAGAAATTGAGGCTGAAGTTCTGAAATTTAAAGAATCAGAATCCAGCTTGAAACAAAAGCTAGAAAACAAAACCCATGGGTCCAGTTCAAAAATGCAATCAGGGACATCGTTTTCATCTATTATTAAAACCATAGATTTTTCAAATATGGGAACTCCATCTCCACTAAAAAATAAAGCGAAAATCCTTGATTCAGATGGAGAAGAATCCCTAAAGAGAAAAATTCTGATCAGACAGGGCCATCTATCAAGATGTCGGTGGTTCACGAAATTCAAAAACTCCACCAGAAAATTGAAAAGATACTTGGGATCTCCGCTAGCATGGAAGAAGCCTCTCCTGACAGTTATGTTGATTCGCGTTTTATAGACGAAATAGCAAAGGTTGACTTGCCCAAAAAAATTGTGGTACCGCCCATGAGAACCTATGATGGAACTAGTGATCCTCAAATCAATATAGCATTTTACAAGCAAAAAATGCCAGTAGCGTCAATACCAAGTGAATTAAGACAAATGTGTATATGCAAAGGCTTTGGAACAACCTTGACTGGACAAGCATTGCAATGGTACATCAACTTATGTAATGGCAGCATCAAATCTTTTGCTGACCTGGTGAATACGTTCAACCAGCAGTTTGGAAGCAGTAGAGATCTCGAAAGAAGATCCAGCGATTTGTATCGTGTGAAGCAAAAGCCTGATGAGCCGCTCAGAACATTCCTGGCAAGATTCAAGAAATAAATGGTGTCCATTCCCAGGTGTGACGTTGATACAGTAGTTGAAGCATTCAGGCAGGGACTCCTACCTAACAACGACCTCTATGTAGAAATCACCAAGTACCTCTGCCACACATTCGAAGACGTATTGACAAAGACTCTTGGATACATAAGATTGGAGTAAGATAAGAGTTACAAGTCTAAAGTATCAGCAGAATATGACAGATCCAACATAAAAAGCACGGGCTACAAAGGAAGCGGTTCCAGGCCAACTCCTTACTTAAGGCCTGAAAGATCAGAAGTCAACCTAACTTGAGAACAAAGAGGTAATTGTCATGCGTTCCTATCTATTCAAGAGTATAATTTTTATATTGATATTGCAGGGCTGATCAAACGACTTGATAACATGGGAGATGTCGTGAGGTGGCCCAGAAACACTGTCAACTCCAATTCAAACAAAGATACAACTAGATGGTGTGAATTTCACATGGACATTGGCCACACAACTGAAGAATGCATAGGCCTGTGTAAACAAGTGGCCTACATGTTAAAGAAAGGTTACCTGAAAGACTTGATGAACAAAAAGGTAGAAACGATAATTCAAGAGAGATTAGGAGCGAAAGCCTAACCATGATCAGACGCCTCCACCACCGATCTATGAAGTTAAGTTTATCAATGGAGGATCAGAAATTTGCGGTTTAACAAGTTCTGCTACGAAGAAGGTATTCAGGGAAACAAAGATGAGATCTCCCTACAAACCCAAGAACCTTCCCCAGATCACCTTTGATAAAAGTGATATGCAAGGAGTCCCTGATCAGCACCATGACAACCTAGTAATCACTATACAGATTGGCACTGCCAGAGTACTGAGAATCCTGGTTGATGAAGGTAGTTCAATGAATTTAATAATGTTAGATGTCCTGAAAGCAATGAAGATTAGTGAGGTCTAGATCACAAAGAAGTCCAGTGTCCTGGTAGGGCTCATTGGTGAGACCAGAAACACGCTGGGAGAAATCTACCTACCGACATATACCGAAGGAGTATCATCATACGAAAGATTCAGAGTTCTAGATTGCTTGTCCCCTTACAATGCAATCCCTAGGCAGGCCATGGATCCATAATGCGAGGGCCATCCCATAAACTTACCATCAATGCATCAAGATCCCTACCGAGTGGGGGCATAGTAACAATCATAAGTGAGCAAAAATCAGCTCAGGAGTGATATTCTGAGGCCCTGAAGCCTAGAAAAGTTGGTAAGTCCATTGCCTAGCAATTAAAGTACCCTGTCAGGAGTACCTATGTGGCACAATCGTAAATGGAAATGGATCAGGTAATTTTAGACCCCCCGGCAATATGACAAGTACGTATTTGTAGGATCTGACGCCCCTGACTTTGTCAGGCCAGATTTGGTAAGTTTCCTAAAAAGTAAATCTTCTTGTTTTGCTTAGACTCATTTTGATATGACTGAAATTGATGCTAGTGTTATAACCCATAAGCTTAATATTGACACTACCTTTAAGCCTGTGCAGCAGAAGAGGTGAAAATGTGTTCCTGAACAAAATACAATCATAAACGAAGAGGTGGATGAACTGCTTGACATAGAAATGATCAGGGAAGTCATGTACCCTGATTGGCTGGCCGATGTCGTAGTAGTACAAATGAAGAATGGCAAATGGAGAATTTGTGTTGACTACACCGACCTTAATAAAGCATGACCCAAAGATCCATTCCCACTGCCACACAATGATGCTATGGTTGATGCAACAGCAGGGCATGAAATGTTAACATTCATGGACGCTTCTAGTGGGTTCAACCAAATCAAAATGCATCCAACAGATCAAGAGCACACTACATTCATCACGGAAAAGGGCATATACTGCTATACATTAATGCCCTTTAGCCTGAAGAATGCAGGGGTAACATACGAGCGACTAGTCAATATGATGTTTAAAGATCAAATTGGAGACACGATGGAGGTTTACATTGATGATATGGTAGTCAAATCAGAAAATACGTAGGACCATGTGAAAGACTTGAAAGTGGCATTCAAAATCCTGGAAAAATACAATATGAAGCTTAACCCGTCCAAATGCCACTTTGGCATTTCAGTAGGCAAATTTCTAGGATACATGAGGCCAGCGCTGAACAAATAAAGGCTATCATGGAATTGTTGTCACCAAAATCAGTCAAAGACATTGAAAAGTTGATAGGAAGAGTTGCAACCCTGAATAGGTTCATCTCCAGGTCGTCTGAAAGATGCAAAGCCTTCAACAATTTACTCAGGAAAAACAAGCAATTCCAATGGAACCCTAAATATGAAATAGCCTTTCAAGACCTAAAATCTTATCTGTCCTCTCCTTCTTTGCTAGCCAAGCCAAGCAAGAATGAACCTCTGGCAGTTTACCTTGTTGGGGATTGTGTCCTAAACAGCTAGTGCGGGTAACACAATTAAAACTCGAGGATCACGAGGGTTACTTTGTAATTTAATCAGTTGATTAACGTTTGACAGTAACGGTTGGCTTACTAGATAAGTTTGACG
>JAOWBH010163843.1:0-11081 GCA_028566215.1 Silene coronaria
AAACAATCAATCAAATCGTTAACCAACGTAGAATAGAAGTCTACTCATAGCAATTCTTAGTGAAATATCTCGTTTCCTTGTGTTTGACCCCTATGTACTACATTTTGTTGTGCCTTGGGTATTATCTTTGATTAGGTGTGCGACTTAGCCCGATCAACCTTTCATGATTCACCAAATTTTCTCAAAACTAGGATGGAAGGGTCTGGTAAAGTGTTCGGGAGTTTGCAAAACATGGCATTCCTAGATCAAGAGTTCGGATTTTTGGCGCAATAAGCCAAGAACAGAGAAGTGCCTTACCTGGAAGAGAGTTCAGCGTAAAAAAGTTTCATAAATTCAACCTGTGGACGCTGGGGGGGTATTTGTTAGCGCATAATTTAGTCAAGGTAGTAAGCCCTAGATTTGAAGGGTAAGTGGGCCTGGAACATTAGTTGGAGAACAAGTAATTGGGCTCAATCAAAACAAGTCCGGATAAAATGAGAAGTCAAGCCCAAGGAAGGAATAAAGGAGGTTCATCCGAACGCTCAAAAGAAGAATTAGGAGACTCGGTGGTTATTTAACTGTCACCCCACTAAGGAGTAGTTACATATTCAGGAGAAGACTGCCTATATAAAGAGGCATTTATCCAAGCACAAAAGGCAACAAACACTCAACAAACAAAAACTACAACTACAACTTAGTCTATCTTTAGATCTTAGTCTCTTAGTTTAGGAGTAGATTAGAAGTAGAGTTAGCGAGGCGTGCCTATCCGATCATGGAGGTAATCACCCGCTCTTAGATTGTAATTTAGCTTTAGGAAAATCGCAAGTGCTCTTGAGTGGACTCTAGTTGATGTTGTGTTATCGGCATTTTCATGATATATAAGTATCGTTGGAAATTCGTGTGGTTAGTTCAAGAATCAATCATTTACTCTATTGAGCGATAAATTATAAATAAGTAATTTATCGCTTGTTATTAGATTACGCATCTACAACCGTGACTCGAACCCTTGCATTAAAGGGTAGATCACAAAGTGTAGGAGAGTAGTTACGACCTCCGGAGTAACTTAAGGTACTAACTGTGCTTGTTTCCACACAAACAATAACACTGATGAGAGGTTACACGTCTATAATCGGTGGGGAAAAGAAAACAATTATGCAACTTTGCATGGGTGAATCATTGAGAAGTGGATGAACCGGAAAAGGTACGTGGTTCCACAAGGGATCCCTTAGAATGGCTATATCAGCTACGATGACCCTTACTTGCAATGTTACCGAGACATCATCCACCTTGTAATTAGTCGTCGTTCTAATCTAAAACATGCGGACTATGAATCTTAACACTATACTATCCCACCGCTCCCGACTACTACTCCTTGCTAGCAAGTAGGCTATCACTTTTTTAAAGTAAGGTTTATTTATTTTTGTTCGTAATAACATAAACAACAATATTTTTTTTCACTAACACCTTTTGTAGAATGAAGCAAGTGTTTTTAACTATCATCATGCCTCCTCCTTACTTGTCACTCTACCGGATAATGAGTCGATCACACATGAATTTTGTAAAACACTAGGCAAGGTAATCTCATTTATCCAGAACTGGAAGATGAAGATGAAAAAAGCTCTCAGTATAACAAGATTCCACGCTACGACTTCTTACATTTGGAGCACAAAACAACTCCTTCCCAATAAGAAGACACTCCCAATGGTTCAACATCCCAAAGGACTAAGAGATGTTGTTACCAAAGAAATTAGTTTTTATTTAGTTACTTGTTTAAAACCTTAAGTAGTATGTATGAATTTGGAACAAGTGTGTGACATTTAGGGATACAAAATGTTTAATTTTTTTTAATTGGAACAAGAATGTGTATAAATTTTGGTGGGTTGAATTAAATTTGGTGTTGTGTCTAGTTATTGAAATGACTAAGTTTTTTTTGTGTTTGTAGAATTGAAATGTTTTGAAATTGTGTTTTTTTGCTACGTTATTTTTATTATAGCTAGGAAAACTGCTACTTGAAGTAACGGTCTACCAACGATATCATAAAGTCGCTACTTGGAGTAGCGTCTTCCTTAAGAAAAACACAACCCCCTAACCCCCCGAACACGCAGTAGCTCTATTGAATTGTGGGGGTGGCATGTAACTGATGATACACCCGCTACTTTAATTAGCACCTTTACCACAAACACATTAAGGCACTACTTAAGTTGACGGCTTCTTGTAAAACTCCACATGCATGTACATGTATTCCGCCTATTTTACAACGAGTAAAGTCGCTACTTGGATACTGAAAAAAAAAAAAAAAAAATTGAGAGTAATGGTGTTGACCCATTTGTAACAAATATTTTTCAAACGACTTTCAAAGCGTGAACTAAATTAGAAAATAACGCTTAAAACGATTAAAAATTCTAGAACATATAGCAACAATATACTGTATACAGATAAAGCACATTACCAAAATGCCGGCAAAAGCAAGATAAGGACTGTAATCTGTCAACAACTCGTGTTCCTGTTCACAAAAAAAAATGATGCAAATTAAAACAAAGGGTGAAGGGCAAAGAAAGAAAAAAAATGTGCATAAAATATCAGCTAAGTCTTTGAAATGGCTTGAAGCCAATAATGGCAAACCTTCATTAAGAATGATATCGCTACTGAAAAACAACCTATGCACATCCCAGATCCAGAACACTGCACATCAACAAACATTAATTATATGTTCTTTTGTTCATTTCCAAGAAACTCGTGTCTAAATAAATCATATATACGCTAGTCATGCTTACCAGCAAAATTGGTTTTCTTCCATAATTATCCATCAAGAACACTCCCAGCAATATAAGGGGAAGCTGCAAACATGTACGTAAAATGGTTTGTTTGAATTTTAAGAAAGCATAGATAATGATTATCGGTTCAATTCATTAATGAATAATTATTTATTTGTTGGGACAATGCCCAACATCATCAACATGATATTGTCTTCTTTGGGCGAAGCCCGCACAATTTGTTATTAGAATCCTTTCGAAAAGGCATCATATAAAAGGAGTGACTGATATCTATTATAAAGAACGCTAGTTTCTTTCTCTTTTATGATGTGAGCTTTATTTGTGCTCAACATTAACGGAAAACAATAATATGTTATGTGATTACTGATTAGAAAACATGAGAAAGGTTATGCATGGTTACTTGGGTAGTTGTTGTTGTCATATAATTACAGATGGTAATATAAAATCATACCTGAATTAGACCCATTGTTACAGTTCCTAGAGTAACAGATGTTCCTACAACATATTATAAATGTCAGAAGCCTAACTACAATGAAACATTATTTACAAGATCTCATGGCATCTGTTGCTTACCAGCTGATTCAAATATCGTGCTCGCATAATACAAAATCCCATTTGTACCAGTAAATGGTGTCAATACCACAAGTCCAAGGATTATCTACTACAAAATATGGCGACATTATTCCATGAACACCAAAAGATTCAAAAACAATAGCAACAAACCAAGCCTTAGTCCTAAATATTTAAGATCGGTTAACATGAATCAAGCATAAAACAAAAAACAAAAACAAAATTTCACTTTTTTAAAATAGAAGCATGCAAGCACACTTACTATTAGTGCAAAGGCATATTTCCGCTGAAAAATGTGGACTAGACCATCTTCGGAGATATTGTTTACAGCATCAATATACTCCTAAATTAAATTTGAAACAATTATTTTTCATTTCTTAATGAATTAATCAACATTGTTTAGGCTATTACTCATAAAAATTATACGAATGAACATATACTTTGATTTCAAATGCTTCAAGAGATATATCCACGTCCTTTCCTCTAAGGCTTTGCAAAATTGCTTCATATCGCTCATCACGCCCGACCTTTACCTGCAAGAATAATTAGTATTCCTAGTTTATATATTGGTTTTATTCACTTTGAGCTATTATCTGTATTATTATGTGAAAAGGTGTATCGTTGGTTATGTATAAATCATCGTAAGTAACAACCATAAACTTTACCATTTCAGGCATAGTCTAGCTTACCAGCCATCTAGGAGACTCTGGAATGAAAATTAAGCCAAAAAGTTGGATCAAGCATGGAAAAGCACCTGAAATTCGGTGAAAATGAACTTTGAGTTTGTTGTTGTTAGTAGAAGAAATTCATTTTACAAATAGAGCATACAACACCTTATTCTACAAGTTTGAAACAAAATGGATTGATGGAACAAAGAATAAATGTTTCACTAAACTATCAACATTTTATTTATTGTAAAATGATAGCCCGTTTATGTAGTTTTCGTCTTAATTGTCGCGGTTCATTCACAAAGAGCAACTACACCTTCATACTTATAACACAACCGTAGGGTTAAGGCTAAATACATTCAACCCTTTGCCACTCAATTAACTCAATGCAATATTATTATTGATGAAACACAAGTGTAAGATATACGATGTTACCAGTCAGAGCTAAGATACGCCATGTCGTTACTAGCCCAACAATGTAAGATAAAGTTATTCCGGAACATAGCATCAACTGCAAAGAGTTAAGTACCCACCGGTTCTTAGTTACCATACTAAAACTAAGTAAACGATTGACTATTTCATTGTAATTAGTTGGAAGTGAGTTTAGAGTACCTGTTGGAGAAGCACATATCCTCCCCTAAGATTCCTTGGTGATATTTCTGCTATGTAAATAGGAACCTATTTTACAGTTAATTAAGTATTTAGTACACCATGAAAGTTAAATTGCTCAATAATCATGGAAGTGCACAAGTTTATCTTGAAAAAATTACCACATAAACAGTGAGACCTGCTGCAAAACCTGTCACCAATCTACCAAGATCAAGGGACCAAGCAACCTTCAAATAAGCAATAAATATACAATTAATGTATGAAGATTTCGAGTTGTATGTCTAGAGAAGAAACAATGATGTTTCCTAAGCAACACAAACCACTAGCATAGCGAGCCTCCCATCAGCTTGGGCGAGTCACCTGAATTCTATGGAGAGCCGCCCACCAGCTTAGGTGAGTCGTCTAAAATTTACAGAGAGCCACCGACACAAATCAGAAGCACGAACTGCGGGTGTGAGCCACCCACTAGATGGTGGGCCGCACATCCCCAAGCCGGCCGACCAGATTGCGGGAGTTGGCAATGTGCGTTGAACAGATATGGGCGTTAATCTTTAGTAGTTGGTTGATAGGCTCGTAGTTACACCACGTATTAAGCCTATTTTGAGTATAATAAAGATCCATTTGGAGGCGGTTTGACATGGTTTATACCACTATTACCAAATCCAAGTGTGAAGGTTATTAAGAAGGTTTTAATGGTGCTTAGAGAGGTGTTATGAAGCGGAAGCGGAAATAAGTCCCAAGGATGGCCAAGGAACAAGCCATAAACAATCAAAGAAGAAGCCATCCAATAGCATAAGAAAAGGAAGAATTGAAGACCAATTTCAAGCACCACCATGCACACGGTGCGCATTTATGGAGCTGTCTGGGTTACTCATGTTTTCAAAATTTGACGAGCTCTAAAGTCGCTATTTAAAACCGACAAATTAACTATTTATAACCTCGCTAATTCCCTACTAATTATTCAAAAGTAAATCGGAAAGTAAGGGTCGAACCCAAAGGTAGGGGGATTTTGCAATTGGTTTTCAAATGAGTAATTAAAACAGTTACAATTGATTAAAAGAACAAATATTTAAAAAAGGGGGTTATAGGTTGTTTCAAAGGCAAACGAAAATTCAAATGAGAATATAGAACTAGTAAGCAAGTAATAGATTGATTTTACCAAATTTGAGAAGAAACTTAACTCAACCTAAATTAGTGAACCTCTTTGGTCAATCTAGACACTACCAATCCCCAATTAATTATTACTCCCTCCGTCTCAATAGGTTTTTTACCTTTACTTTTGACATTATTCACAACTTAATAGAATCTTTAATATTCACTATTGTGAATATTAATATTAATATATATTCTCGACAATCTATAAGGGAAAATATAGTCATCTGAGATTTTGTTTGATTCGTCTTAAGAATATCAAATTTTTATAATTTTTATCAACGCAACATAAAAGATATTAATCATGCAAAACGCGTCTCGACAAATGTGAAAAAACAAATGTAAAGAATCTGTTGAAACGGAGGAAGTATTATCTTATTATGAAGATTACTCTTATAAACCTCCTTAGAAATAAAATTGGCAAGTTAATATTGGAGCACTGGAATTTTAACCTTGGAAAATGCAATGACCAACCATCCAATTAGAAAGAGTACATTTGACAACCCCATAGCCTGCACAATTTGAATGATCAAAAGTCAAGACACACGACTCAAAACTAATTTGAGTATGATATAAATTACAAATAATACTTACTCCTTTACGACTGATGCAATCTGTTAACTTCCCACACACCAGTGAGCCTAATAATCCTCCTAGTGCCAACATTGATCCGAAGAGTGAATACTATAAAACACCAAAAGTTACTCGTTAACATGGAATGCATTATAATGTCATTTTCTTATAATAGAATTACTATATTGATGGATAAAGATGATCATGGCGAATAAAACTCGGAACTCACATCTGCTGTTGAAAGTTCCAATTCAGACATGATTTCGGACTGTACGGGAGAGGAATAACCCATCTGTAGAAGATCAAATCATAAAATTAATTTACTGAAAATTTCAGTAATTGGTTTAACTAATTTGATTGGCCCCTATTAAAATTATTGACGCAAATGCTAAGTAAGATTATCATATTCATCTTTCGCATATTCTTTTCACCAGTTTTAACAACCACGCACATTTTTCAAGCATTTCTGAGGCATAATATATTTTTGTATGCATCGTTGGTAACCCTCATTACTATGCAAAGGTCACATAGTTTAAATTTAGCGAAAATAATCGACAATTTGTACAAAAGAATAGTTTTACGAAGCGAAATGGACTCGTCAATGCCTCAAACAACATATATTTGGGACGAATGCAATGATAGAACTAGATCAAGTATAGAAAGAATAAGAATAACACAATTCTAAAGTTCCAGCCTAAATATGTCTTGTTAAAGAAATTGGCCCCACCGTGATTAGTTTGCTCCTATACCTAAATATACTCTAATTTAATTTGTTTAAAATAAATTATGCTAGCAATATACCTTACTAAAATCTTCTAATTGTCATATAAATTCTGACATTTAAAAAAAAATTGTCATTATCAAAACGAAATTATTACTATAGTACTTTAGAACAACTATACATTATTAGTAGTAGATTTATTAAATTTAAAAAGAGTGAAATCCAGGAGTTTAATTATAAAATTCTCTAACAAAACCGTCTAAACATACCGTGCAATCACACGGGAACTACACTGGCCTGGTTGAGTTATAATTGTATTTAGTTTCAATGTTTATAGAAGAAAGTCTTTGAGGTGCGTGATTTGCATACTTGAGCTTTACAACGGAAATCGCAATATATCGTAAATTCATTGCAACTTGTGCAGACTACACAGACACTTTTGCAAAAGTATAGTCACATGATGATGGGTTGAATGGCCTATTATCACATGTAGTTTCATTTTGTGAAGGACGTAATATAAAACTTCCTAATTTGAATTCTATTTATAAAGAGAAAGGAGGTCGTGCTCGTCGTCAACATGGTCAAATTACAATTGAAGCACACTATCGAATAAACATGTTTTATGATGCAATTAAGCTACAGATTTAATGAGATGTCAGTTGAGTGAGTTGTTAACAGTTAAACGAGTTGTTAACTGCTAGTTGTATTTTGGAGCCTAGATCAAGTGGACAACGTTTCAATATTGGTGATATTATTTGTGATCTTGAGAAGAAATTTTATCCCAAGGACTTCACAAAGGTTGAAAAAGATCGAGGAATTAAGAGTATGACTATGTCATTATGAGTTTGAATTATCTCGACATTGGGATATTAAGAAACTTCCAACAATATCAGAATTGAGTCAATGGTTGGTGAATACAGGAAAACACAATATCTACCCACTTGTTTTTAGATTAGCAAAGTTTTTGTTAACTCTCCCAATATCCACAACAAGTGCCAAAAGAGCATTTTCAGCAATGATTGTTATTGATAGTTAAGACAACTCTCCGCATTAAGATGGAAACTGCTTTTTAGAAAGTTGTCTGCTTATCATACATCAACATTGAACGAGAAATAGCGAATCAAATATTTTGGGATTGAAAGTATAAATGCTTCTCAATCTTTCTCACCTTAGATAGGGGTATTCAATCTTTCTCACCTTGGAAAATATAAAATTATTGTAAGAAAATCTCACGTTATTATAGGAGTAGTTAGGACTGAAAGTAATTGCATGCTTTATACTTTCTTCATTCCAATCATTTCAATACATTTGTTTAATATATGTGTGTTATATTTTAATCAAATGTATAAAATTAATTGAAATGAAGGGAGCAGTATACTCTGTATAATGGTGTGTTTTTTTCCGAGAAACAAGAGTCATAGAGATCATGTATTTTGGGGCACCCTTATCTCATGAGCTCAGGTTATGAAAATCCTACTAAAACCCTTCTTTGACAGACCTGACAAGTATGGGCGGTTCTAAAGGGGGTGCATGGGGTGTATCTGCACCCCCTAAAAGTATAAATAAATTAGTTTTTATTTAGCAAGTCATCAGTATGATTTTATTGCTCTAGTGGTTAAGCTCAAACTTTGTGTGGAGGAGGTCATGTATGTGTTCGACTTCCATAACAAGCAATTTCAGTTTTTCGTTTTCTACACACAAATTATTATAAAATTACCTAATTAAAATACGTAGTTGCTCATTTATGTACGTAAATTACTTAATTATGGACATTTTTTCAGAATATTTCCAATCTCTACCCTTTCATCTAAAAAGAAACCAAAATTCTCCTTAGTTTCTCTCTTCCAAACATCATCAAATTCTACTAAAAAATCTTCAATTATAAATCTGAAAACATAGACTATCAAACAACTCTTCATTTTATCAATAAATTACATTAATTTTTATTGGGACTAATTTGTTATATTTGTTAGTTAGGTCTTAGAATTTTCAATTATGGGAGGTGTGGTGGTGGCGATTGGCGGGGGATAGCAGGGGCCTAGTGGCAGGGAAGGGGCGTGGTGGGGGTAACGGGCTAACAATATATGTATCTTTAAGTCAGATTATGGTCGGCCAACTACTAGAAAACACAAGTTTTCCGGCCGACATTTTCCGACGATTTGATTGTGGTCGAAAAACAAAATTTTTGACTGGTAATTTTCATTTCCGACTGTCTTCTGTTAGCAAGGGCGTGGGATTGCAATTTCATTTGGCGGTTGTTCTTGTGTACTTTTCGACCGATTATCGGTCGCAATTGATTTGTTTCCGACGGCCTCCCTACTAGTATGGCTAAGCAAACTGGGTTGGTGGAGGATGGTTCAGTGGATACCCGAGGTTGGTGGTACATCAATGAGCGTGGGAGTTAAGGCGTCGTGGGTCAGACGAGAATGGTGGTTTTGGTTGGTGATGTAGTGTTTGTCGGTGGTGCTGATAGGCAGCGTTTGGAGTGGTGGTGGTTGTGTTTGTGGGTTTTTTTTACTTCCAAGGATTAGAAAGAGGATGACAGTTTAGAGTAAGAAAGTGGCAAAAATGAGAAGGGTAATTAGGTAAAATGTGTCCATGAATAAGTAAATTGTGTACATGAATGAATGAGCATAACCCTTAAAATATATATGCTTCAATACTTTGCGCTTGTATATTTATTTTTAGATGTCAAGATATCAAATCAAGATTATTTATAAATTATTTGTATTTCGAAAAAAAAAAAAATTCGTTGACGCATATGGATATCATTAAATTACATTCTCTATGCTTCATTTATCAAAGGTGAACAAACGATTGAATGGAGGAAGTGCATATTATCTACTCTTTTCTTTTTCGTTTTGTTTAAGTCCGTCTCAACTCTCATAATTTCACCGACTTTGTGGGATTTCTTTTGAAAAGTGTACAAGGTAAATGAAAAACAACGTATAACTTATATTAATAATTCATTACATTTTCAGGCTAGACTTTTTTTATGTTTAACCTCAAATTGGACAGAGTTCAAATCACGCTACTAACTTAATATCTCGTGTGTGGTTATTCATTTTCCGCACCCCCGAAACGAAGTCCTAGAATCACCACCAGTGACAAGCACAATTATTTACGTAAAACAACTAATAGTGTTTAGTCATTTAACAACTCGCAAAACTTGTATAAGGACATTTTAGTCAATTATAAAAAGTTTTAGACATATAATTGTGTAAAATCGTCCGGTTTGGATTCTCTCTATTTTCTCAAAAGAAATGGAGAGACAAGTTTTAATCAATGGTCCGGATACCATTTTGGCAATATCTAACGATTCTAAATTTAGTTATAAAAAAAAAATAAGAGTAAAATGAAAAATTATTATTTAAAGAGATTGTTAGAGGAAATGACGATGATCCATTTCTAAAATAGTTGATGTATAAAGTCGGTCATATTGTATATCTATACACAGTGTGGTAGGTTCGAACATCGAATTGTTTACTGTCCTAATTATTGGGTTCTTGTTTTTAATTTGGTTGGTGATGTCTTCCTACTGCAATTATTCAACTAACACGTGATTCATGTCCCTACGAACGAAAAATATCGCAATATATGTCCCGCCTAATTGTTCCATCCCCATTACGTGACAGAAAAATATCGCAATATTCCGTTTACCTTTTTATTTGGGAATGTTTTTTACGTACAATTTGATCCTACATATAAGTGGAGTATTTAATTTGGTTTACTTTTTATTTAATAACTAGTCTTAAACCCGTGCAAATTGCACGGGTAGACTTTTAAAAATTTGCTACTATATGAAAAGGCAAATAATAGAGATTAGTTTGTAAACTAATTATTACGTCCTTTTAAATTTAATTATCTTTAGAAATAAATTTTTAAAGTGAAGCATAAAATCACTCTTCTTTTTTGGTTAAAAAATTAATTTGCAAATGTAATAATTATGTTATAAATTATATTTAAGACTTTAGATGGAAATTATAAATTTTATTTGAAATTAACATAAATAATACGTTAGGGTCAATTAACTAA
>JAOWBH010163874.1:0-11078 GCA_028566215.1 Silene coronaria
TATAAGCAGGCACTGAAGGGAACCGCCAACCCACCAGCATAGCAATCACAGAATCGGTGCGCTCAGGCTGATTACGTCGAACCACCCGCAGAAGAGTTGGATCAGGTCAGCCTGGATGAGTCGCACCCAGAGCGCAAAGTGCAGGTAGGCGCCGAGTGTACAGGAGACCTTCGGCGGCAACTGGTGGAATTCTTGAAAGCAAATGTAGGCTGCTTCGCTTGGTCGCACGACGACATGACAGGGATAGATCCTGCGATCATAACACACAAACTAAGTGTGAACCCGAAATGTAACCCGATACAACAAAGAAGAAGAAAATTCGCACCAGAGAGAAACCAAGTCCTCAACCAGGAGGTAGACAGCTTGTTGTCAGTAGGAAAAATCAGGGAAGTCAGATACCCGGAATGGCTATCAAACGTGGTAGTTGTACCAAAGAAAAACGGGAAGTGGAGGGTGTGCGTGGACTTCACAGATTTAAACAAAGCGTGCCCAAAGGACCCATTTCCGTTACCACACATAGATGCAATGGTTGACGCCACAGCCGGCCATGAGATGTTGACGTTTCTGGACGCATGGAGCGGGTATAATCAGATCAAGATGGATCCGATAGATCAAGAGAAAACCGCATTCATGTCAGAAAAAGGTATCTACTGTTACAATGTGATGCCTTTTGGGTTAAAGAACACAGGTCCACGTATCAGAGGTTGGTCAACAAGATGTTTAAGGAGCAGCTGGGAAAAACGATGGAGGTATACATAGATGACATGGTGGTAAAATCCAGGACGGCTGATTTGCACCTAGTACATCTGGCTGACACATTTAGAACCCTGGAAAAGTACAAAATGAAGCTAAATCCATCTAAATGTACATTCGGAGTATCGTCGGGTAAGTTCTTGGGATATATTGTAACTCAAAGAGGGATAGAAGCAAGCACAGAACAAATCAAAGCAGTCTTGCAGCTGGAGTCACCTCAGAGGCCGAAAGATGTACAGAGGCTCACAGGGAAAGTAGTAGTCTTGAGTCGGTTCAACTCAAGAAGCTCCGACAGATGCCGGCTATTTTACGATATACTCAGGAAGAGCCAGAAATTCGAGTGGACAGAAAAGCATGAGAAAGCGTTCAAAGAACTGAAATGTTACTTAAGTTCCCCGCCATTGTTGTCAAAACCGGAGCCAGATGAACCCTTATTCCTGTACCTCTCCGTCACGGAGACCGCAGTCAGCGCAGTATTAGCCAAGGAGCGGGATCAGGCGCAAAAACCTGTGTATTACGTAAGCAAGTCTCTGCTACCTGTAGAGACCAGGTACACATCTCTTGAAAAGCTGGTATTAGCACTCGTTATGTCGTCTTACAAGTTGCGACCTTATTTTGAGTCTCACACAATAAATGTAGTGACTAACTACCCGCTGAAATCAATCTTACGGAAGCCCGAGCTATCGGGTAGAATGTCCAAATGGTCTGTACACCTAAGCGGGTACGACATACAATACAAACCGAAAACTGCAATTAAATCACAGGCTCTGGCAGACTTTGTATCAGATTTCAGCCCGGCCATGCAAGGCCAAGCCGATCATGAAGTGCGAAGTCTGCAGGAAGATAGAAAAGATGAGATGTGGACGCTCCACACCGATGGAGCCTCCAATCAACGGGGATCAGGAACCGGTATGGTGTTAAGGTCCCCAGCCGGGGACCTGATCGCCCAAGCGGTAAGATGTGAGTTCCCGGCGACGAATAATGAGGCAGAGTACGAAGCACTGATCCTCGGCCTCCAGGCAGCACTTGATCTCAAAGTGAGAAACATACAAGTTTACAGTGATTCATTGCTGATAGTGAACCATGTGAACGACTCATACGTGGCTCGAAACGTGAAAATGATGGCTTACTTAAAAGTGGTAAAGGAGATAAAGAAAAAGTTCCGGACATTCAAACTAGATCAGATACCCAGGGAACGGAATATGGAGGCAGATGCATTAGCAACATTGGGGGCAACCTTCAAGTGTGGTGACCTGACCAACGTTATGATAGTCCATGTGTTAAAGCCAGCTATACAAAAAGAGAGAGGGGCAGTTGAGAAGGCAAAAAATGAGTTAGTGGGCGAACGAATAAACGAAGTAGATACTAAAGCCACAGGGGAAGCGGACGTCGCCTGACAGGCACCATACATGGAATGACTGCGAGATGGGAAGCTGCCGGACGATAGAAAAGAAGTCAGAAGTCTGAGAATGAAGGCCTCAAGATTCGTATTAATTGACGGTATTTTATTCAGAAAATCACTAGCTGGGCCATATCTCAGGTGCCTGGGGAAGGTAGAAGCCCAGACAGTACTACATGCCATTCACAGCGGAGAATGTGGAAATCACGCAGGGGGCAGGAGCCTGTCCAATAAAGCTCTGAGGCAGGGTATCTTCTGGCCCACGATGCGTGCAGATGCGGCTGAGTACGCTAAAAAGTGTGACACCTGCCAGAGGTCAGCACCAACGATCCATCAGCCGGCAGAGCCGTTGCATCCAATCCTCACTCCCTGGTCGTTCATGACGTGGGGAATGGATATAGTTGGTCCACTCCCAAATGCCCCTGGAAACATGGTATATATGCTGGCAATGACGGATTATTTCTCAAAATGGATAGAGGCGGAAGCATTGACGGAGATAAAGGACCAACATGTGATATCATTCATTATACGTAACATAATCTACAGATTTGGAATTCCATCAGAAATCGTGTGTGACAACAGGTCACTATTTGTGTCGGCAAATGCCGAAGGGTTCTGCGCTAGATGGAACATTGTCCTGAAGAAGTCAACACCCAGGAACCCCCAATCTAATGGGAAGGCGGAGTCTAGCAACAAGATTATCGTGGAAAACTTAAGAAAGAGGTTGGAGGAACTAGCTGCCCTTGATATTATGGTCAGATAGGACTACCCCAAAGGTGGCAACAGACCAAACACCTTTTAGCTTAGTGTTTAGAGCTGAAGCAGTCATCCCGTCAGAAGTTTTAGTCCTAACACATCGATATGGGTGCCTGACAGCAGACAGGAATCAGGTGGAGATGGCTAGGAGCTTGGACACCATCGATGAGTTGCGGGCCAGTGCATACATACGCCTGGCATCTTACAAGCAGTCCGTAGCCAGACCGTACAACAGAAACGTGAAAACTAGGAGGCTGGCGGTGGAGGATTTGGTCCTCAGGAAAGTTTTTCAAAATACCAAGAACCATAAGGCCGGGAAATTCGCTTATAAGTGGGAAGGCCCATACCAGGTGGAGAGTGTTGTTGGCCATGGCGCATACATCTTAATGACCTTGACGGGTCAAGTTATCAATAAGCCATGGAATATCCTCCACTTGAAGAAGTACTACACCTGATCAGGCACCGATGCCTGACTGTACAGAGGACATTTCAGTAGTCCTAAAAAAAAAAAAAAAAAAAAAAAAAAATTGTGTGGAGAGCTAGGCTCCAAATTCGCATTTTTAGCTTTAAAAACTTTCTTTTTCTTTTTCTGATTCCTGCTGTCTAAGCTGTGAATCCTGTGACTTCTGGGGATTGAGATTAATCTGGTATCCTTCATAAAAGTTCCAGGTACTCTCACGACTTTGATATGTATTTTAAACGAACTTTTTGGGTTTTTAGGAAGAAAGCTCTAAGCTGGGTTTCAGTCTCTGCCAGGGGTAGAACAACAGGGTAACTTCTGAATGCGGGGTGACAGGCACACGATATCCAACGTGCCCAACCAAACCTTTCAGGCATCCTCACCAAGCGGGCAGACATTAAAGGGAACGGGCAAGTCAGCTCCGTGCTCACCAGTTCCCCTGACACACCCCCAAAGGTAGCTGCCGGGAAAATATTGATGTATGCATACAATGAGGCCCGAGGCCATCCTGGCCCAAGCCCTCACAAGCGCCTGCATCCTGAAACGACTCCAAAACTTATCCAAGGTACGTCTAAGCGAGACCTACTAAAAGTGAAAACACCTTGAGTCATGAACAAGGTTAAGTAACTTAAAAACCCCACTCCCATGAGTAGGTAAAATTCATAACCACGTTGTTCAAAAGTAGCCATATTGTTCAAAAAACATCTGCCGCTGGGCAGACATCAGAGCAAGTTTCCTAAAATTATTACAAACTTGCGCCACGAAGGGCCAAGCCTAAAAAGAAAAAGCTAAAAACAAAGTGATAAGTACAATGATAGGCGAAGAGTCAGACAATGACTACCCTCTCATCGATTGCTGTTCCAAATGATGCAAGATCAGGTTGGCTCTCTGCTGCAGGCTCCAGAGTCTCCTCGGCAGCAACATCCTCCGTCTGCACCAGGACATCCTCGGGATTCAGCACGGGTCTGTCAGGAGTCGCCACGACATTGGAAGCACCAGCCCCGTCATTGCCTTCGTTAGCATCACCTTTGGTCACCTCCCCGTCGACTTCAGATCTCATCGGAGAGTTCACGACTCCGACCTCTGGGATTAGCAGGCTCAGGTCGGGAGGATAAGGGTAGAGCTCGAACAGCTGTCTTTCTTCCTCGGCCAAGTCATCAGCGGTAAGGGGCCCTTCGAGAGCAGCTTTGATGCCTAGAATCCTGCCTCTCTAGGTCGCGTATGTGGTAACCTGGGTGGCAAGCGGGGTCAACTCATTGATCCTGTCTTCGGCCCTCTTCAGACCATCAGTCAGATGCCTACAAACCTCCTGCGTTCTAGACAGTTCGTCCGCATCCTTGATAATCTTGCCTTTGTATTTAGCCACATCAACCTTCAGATCGGTTACCCTGGATTCCAGCCTGTCTCTCTCCTCCTTCAGCTTGCTGCAAGATTGAGTCAGTTCCTTGTTCTTAGCACCGACAGCCATTGTTTCGGTGCATGATCGCCTCACAAATTGACGGGTGTAAAGAGCCAATTGCAGGGTCTGAGATCCAGTGATGCAGTGAGAATAGATACATCTACAACAACAGGGGAAAGAGTAAAAAGAGAAGGGCGAAGGTAAACGAGAAACTTACCATAAACGCATTTATGGCGTCTGCCTCAACCACCAGCTCGGGGGATAGAGCGTTGTACTCGTGAATTGCAGGGGAAAATAGAAGCTTATCCATGGTGGGAAAGAGGTCACAGTCCCTCGGGTCGCCAAAGCCTTCGGAAAAGTGAACGGTGGAGCCTTGCTCGATTGCAGGGGATGAGGAGGGGCGGAGCCGAGATATAGGGGTAGCAGCGATGGGGGAAGTAGTGGCAGGATGATGGGAAGCAGGGGTAGAAGGAGTGGGAGCCATCGGTGTATGCTGAGGCCCAAGAGCCGTCCTCTTGGGGGGAGGAGCAGAAGAACTGCTGGCACCTCTCTTTTTGTCACTCTCAAGCAGAAGCTCGAACTGATCACGTTTGGAGCCACCTGTGCAGTAGAAGGAAGATATGAGTCATCAAACAAATCATTGCAAGACAATCCAAAAGGGAAATGGGGGCAGATATGAAGAAGGCACTCACCAGAAGACATGTTGCAAGCAGACGGTTGAGGGGTATAGGAGGCGCAGGGGGAAAAGTTGGGAAGCAGATCTGGGAATATCCTCTTATGAGAGGGGACAGAGAACAGCTTGGATTCAGAAAAAGCCTTGTCTGGGGCAGGAACAGGATTCAACGGCTCTGCACATGTCACACGAGTAAGAGAAGTAAGCAAAGGATGAAACCAAGAGAGGATGAAAAATAGCTTACTTTTAATGTGAGTCCAGTTTTCAAAGATGTAATCAGCAGGAATTGGTATGGAATCGGCTTTGACAAAAAAGAACTCCTTGAACCAGCCTTTATCCCTCGATTTGGCCGCGAGTTTCAGGAAAGGTTCAGTTTTGTCATTCAGACGAAGGGTGTAATGGCCTTTTCCCAAAGATCGAATCTCGAAGAAGTGAGCAAGGTCACCTAATTCAATGCCTAGATCTGCAGTTTCGTTCAGGGCAACGGAAGACAGCAAAATCCTCCATACGTTGGGGACGAGTTGAATCATAGGGGTGCGGTTTAGAAAGAAGAAGTCCTTGATTAGCTCGGGAAAGGGAAACCTTAGGCCGTACCGGAAAGGGTAGAGGTACATACCTACCCAGCCGGCACGACGAGCGTCTGCCTTCTGGCCGGGTTCAGGGACGTGAATCACAACGTCATCCTCAAGGCCCAGGAGTCCCTTAATTCGAGGAATATCCGTGGGAGTAAGGACGGAGTCTCAGTTATGGGCGTGGACGAAGAGATCTCGGGACGGGAACAAACAGTCGGGTTCGAGATCAATGGGAGAAGATTGTGAGGAAGCTTGGCGAGTTTTGCCCATGGCGTCTAGTGGAAATAACAGAGAAAAAGTGAAGGGAAGTACCTGGAGAGGGAGATGCCCTTGCGGAGGTTGGAGGCGAAGGAATAGTAAGGGGTGGAGGTTCAGAATTAATGAAGAGTAAATGGAGAGAGAGGCAGTTAAGTAATGGAGAGAGGTAGAATTAATTGGGGCGCATCTCTAGGGGAGTCGTGCGGGGGAAGATAAAGACAAGGGGTTTGAAGTCGGGATCAAAAACTTCCCGCTAAACACTCCGCGACGTGCTTCGCAAGAAATTTGGGGCAAACTGTTTGGGCCAGAATTCATGTCTGGGCCATGCAGGGGCAAACGAGGATTTGGGCAGTAGACGTGTGCAGGAGATTGTTTGATTGTCTTGGGCTCCTAGCAGCGTAGGAGTTGGGCCGCGGTGAGTAAGATCCCAGCAGGAGAGAGGAACGGGTATGGGCCCTGGACGTGAGCCCGAGGGCAGGTAGGTAGTTTGGAGAGGAAGCAAGAGGAAACCCTAGATGGGGGCAGAGGCTATATAAACAGATGAAGACCTGGAGGATAGATTCATTCAACATATACAACAACCCTAGCCTTCATAATATAAATTGCTTGTCTCACATGTATTACAGTTATTAAAAGGTTTTTAGTGAACATCTTGGAAGGATTCCGTCTCCTTCCCGCGGTTTTTCCCACTTTGGGTTTCCGCGTCACCAATCCCTTGTGTTGATCTCTTTATTTACATTGTATTCACATATTCCTTTAAGTAACACTGATACCAAACATACGCTCGACGCATAAGACCACTTTAACCCGTAAAACACGTAACCGGTACGAAAATACCAAAACAGTTTGGCGCCCACTGTGGGGCATAGTGGTCGTCATCGTTACAGCAATTACTACAGTTCGTTACTTTAAAAACAATGTCTGGAAACAAATCAACAAGGTTAACCACAGCCGGGAAAACTGGAACGGACCTCACCTCATCAGCAGCAGGCACCGGCCAAATAGTAACGTCATCCGCCGGGGGAACAACGACGATAAGGTCTGCCTACACCCAGGCAACGTCAAGCTCGAATCCGAAATTACTTAACCTCCCACCGTCCCAGGGAAAGACAGCCGTCACACAAGCCGCTAGCACGAACCAAGTACCTCCTACGTTCAGTACGGGTTTGGGTAACCAGATACCATTACCACCACCATATCCAACGCAGATAATGATCAACGGGCTAGCTACTTTGAGCCAAGCCATCAGAGAATTGCAGGCGGAAAACAAGAGTATGAAGGATCAAGCAGCAAGGAACACGAGAATGATACAGGGGCAAATCGATTCGCTAAAGTGGAGGGATCATAGCAACACTGGAGACGCCCAAATTCAAACGCAACAGGGAGAGACACGGTCCATGTTCTCAGCGGATATGGTGACCAAGCTGGATCTTAATACCACACCCAGTTGCATGACTCCAAGTAGCCATCATCTCGCAAGCCATGCAGCGCTGGCGCCAGGTATCCCTACAGCCGCAAATTTCCTTAACCCTTTTGGTATTCCCTCTGCAGGTCCTTCAGATTGCCTTATAGGAGTGCAACATCCAGGAGGTGGGGTAATGGTAACACCGTTAGCCACGCCCCAACAGAGTCCGCTGGACGTCAACGCAGGAAGCAGCATGCAGAACCAACAGGTCGTTAGTATCCCACGCACTGGATACAATAGTAGAAGAGAACAGCAGTATCAGGAACTGAGAGATATGATCAGCAGGATACCAGGCATGCCGGCTCCGTTAGAAAAAGCAACCCCCGACAGCTACGCGGATTCACCGTTCGTAGACGCTCTGGCCCTGATGGCGGTACCTAAGGGGTTCAGTGCACCTATCATGACATTATATGATGGCACAGCTGACCCCTTTGACCACGTTAGCCAGTTTAAACAGAAAATGATGGTGATAACGGCAACAGGCCCCTTGAAAGAGGCGTGCATGTGCAAGGGGTTTGGATCGACATTGTCAGGGGCAGCCTTATCCTGGTTCGTCGGCCTGCCAAACAGGTCCATAGCAACCTTTGCAGACCTGGTAAATGTGTTTACGCAACAATTCGCCAGCAGCAGGAAACCGGAAAAGAAGACCAGTGATCTCTACAGGGTGACACGGGGATTCGGGGAAAGTTACACACCGACGGAAATCGAAGCATTCAGACAGGGATTATACTCCGGATCCGATCTTTATAAAGACTTAACAAGATACCCGTGCCGAACATTCGAGGATGTTCAAGCCAAAGCCGGTGCCGCCATAAGGCTAGAGGAAGACAGCAAGACCAGGCGATCTGACGCAAGCGTCGAGAGGTCAGGTAGAAAATCTGCGGAAAAGAAGGAAGAAAGGTATAAACCTTACGGAAGGACTGTAAGCAAGGTATCCACAGACGCAAAGCCAGAGTATAAATCGCATCCGAAGTTGAGTGAGTACGGGTTCACAACGGGGATGACTGGATTACTACAGGCACTCCGGGAATTGGGGGACAAGGTTCGGTGGCCAAAACCAGCGGTAGAGGGCCAATCATGGAGAAAGGACAGTAGTAAGAGATGCGAATTTCATAACAACGTAGGACACAACACAGACGACTGCTTCACCTTGAGGAAAGAGGTTAACTTGCAGTATAACCTAGGGAACCTGAACCACCTGTTACCACGTGGGGGCAAGGCAGGAAAGGTAGGCTCCACACGACAAACTTTGCCGGAAGCTCCTTTCATCTACACAAAGACAATAAACGTGATAACAGGTGGCTCAGACCTGAGTGGGTCAACATATTCAGCCGCAAAAAGACACGCAACAGAGTCCATGGGTGATAGGTCGGAATCTTCTTGCAGAGTGTCCAGCATCGATCTACCTACAGTATCTTTCGATGAGGTGGACGTTAACAACAACCAGGAGCATCATGACGCTCTAATCATAACACTGTCCATAGCAAACTGCAGGGTTAAGAAAGTCTTGGTAGACACCGGGAGCTCGGTGAACTTGATTATGTTGGAGGCTATCAGAAATATGGGATTCATCGAAAAGGACCTTCACAAGAAAACAGTCCCGCTAGTAGGCTTCAGCGGGGAAACAGCTCAATCCCTCGGAGAGATAGTAATTCTCACCTTTGCGGGAGGAATTAATAAATAGGTCAGGTCCCTGGTCATCGATGGCCCATCAACATACAATGTCATCCTAGGCAAACCGTGGTTACATCAAATAAAGGCAGTCCCATCGACGTACCATCAATGTGTAAAGTTCCCCACGCCTTGGGGAGTGGAAGAGATTCGGGGAGATCAGGAGGAAGCCATAAGTTGCTACAATCAGGCACTGAAAAAAATAGCTAACCCACCCCCATAGCAATCACAGAGCCGGTGCGTTCAGGCTGATTACGTTGAAACACCTGCAGAAGAGCTGGATCAGGTCAGCCTGAATGAGTTGCACCCGGAACGCAAAGTGCAGATAGGCGCCGAATGCACAGGAAATCTTCGACAGCAGTTGGTCGAGTTCTTGAGAACAAATATAGATTGCTTTGCTTGGTCCCACCACGACATGGCAGGGATAGACCCTACGGTGATAACGCACAAATTAAGCATAAACCCAAAATGTAACCCGATACAACAAAGAATAAGAAAGTTCGCACCGGAAAGAAACCAGGTCATCAACCAGGAGGTAGACAGCTTGCTGTCAGTAGGGAAAATCAGGGAAGTCAGGTATCCAGAATGGCTGTCAAATGTAGTAGTTGTGCCCAAGAAAAATGGGAAGTGGAGGGTATGCGTGGATTTCGCAGATTTAAACAAAGCATGCCCGAAAGACCCGTTTCCGCTACCGCACATAGATGCGATGGTAGATGCTACAGCCGGCCACGAGATGCTAACGTTTCTGGACGCATGGAGTGGGTATAACCAAATCAAGATGGATCCGATAGACCAAGAGAAAACCGCATTTATGTCAGAAATTGGTATCTACTGTTATAATGTGATGCCTTTCGGGCTGAAGAACGCAGGGTCCACATATCAAAGATTGGTCAACAAGATGTGTAAGGAGCAGCTGGGAAAGACAATGGAGGTGTACATAGATGACATGGTGGTGAAATCCAGAAAGGTTGACTTGCACTTAATGCATCTGGCTGACACGTTTAAAACCGTGGAGGAATATAAAGTGAAATTGAATCCGTCTAAATGTACATTCGAAGTATCGTCAGGTAAATTCTTGGGATACATAGTAACTCAAAGAGGGATAGAAGCAAGTACAGAGCAAATCAAAGCAATCTTGCAGTTGGAGTCACCCCAAAGGCCAAAGGAAGTGCAGAGGTTGGCAGGGAAGGTAGCAGCGTTGAGTCAGTTCATCTCAAGAAGTTCCGACAGATGCCGACTATTTTACGATATACTCAGGAAGAGCCAGAAATTCGAATGGACAGAAGAGCATGAGAAAGCATTCAAAGAAATGAAATGTTACCTAAGCTCACCACCACTATTGGCAAAGCCAGAGCGAGACGAACCCTTATTCCTGTACCTCTCCGTCACGGAGACCACAGTCAGCGCACTACTAGCCAAGGAACAGGATCAGGTGCAAATACCCGTGTATTACGTAAGCAAGTCTCTGTTACCTACAGAGACCAGGTACACATCTCTTGAAAAACTGGTATTGGCACTTGTTATGTCATCTTACAAATTGCGACCTTATTTTGAGTCTCACACAATAAATGTGGTAACCAACTACCCTCTGAAATCTGTCTTGAGAAAACCCGAGCTATCGGGTAGAATGTCCAAATGGTCTGTGCACCTGAGTGGTTACGATATACAATAC